>JAOTOM010004746.1:382500-435106 GCA_034440615.1 Ashinkailepas kermadecensis | reverse complement strand
CCTAACATAACCTGACCTAACCTAACCTAAACTGACCTAACCTAACCTAAACCCTAACCTAACCTAAAGCCTACCCTAAACCCCCTAATCTTCAGTAAAATTTTCCCAAGATGTGAACATTTCCCAATGTGTGATGCCCACTTGTACGATACCAGTCAGTTTAGGTTCAGTCAGGTTAGGTTAGGTTAGGTCAGGCTGGGATAGGTAGGTATTAGCCCCACCTTGGGAAGTCAATAAATGTGACATTTCCTAATGTGTGACGCCTGCTAAATGAATACTGTATTTTGTACCACTTAAGCATTAACATTGGTATTCATTTAGCAGGCATCACACATTGGGAAATGTCACATATCTTGATTTTCCAAGGTGGGGCTAAAACCTAACATAACATAACCTAACCTAACCTGACCTAAACTGACCTAACCTAAACTGTAACCTAATCTAAAGCCTACCCTAAACCCCTAATCTTTGGACAAATTTCCCAAGATGTGAACATTTCCCAAAGGTGTGACGCCTGCTAAATGATTACCTTAATATTACCTAGCTGGGAAATGTTCATGTGTATCTTGTAATACATTTATGAACATACAGTTCAACATACAGGCGCGGTGTGCGAGTGTTTCGTGTGCCCACTATGGTGGTGTCGGATGAACATAAACATGTATTTTTGTGTGGCTTGCTTGTGCGTTTCTCTATTGTTACAGTGTCTTGCTGATTGTGGAAGTGAGTTCCAGGTGCGGATGGCTCCGTGAGTAAATCGCTTATGCGTGGTGGCGAGGCGCGGTGTGCGAGTGTTTCGTGTGTCCACTATGGTGGTGTCGGATGAAGACGAAGTGCGTGTTTTCCAGGCGGAAACTTCATGTCTGCGTGATATAAGTTATTTGTTCAATTGTGGCCCGTCGTCGATGTGGATGAATTTGTGGATTGCGCTGCAGTCATGGATCGGAATGAGCTGGTCAAAGCGACCAACCCAAAGCCTGTCGAGCGGGAGTGGCATGTTCGTTCTTTTCAAGCCAGTGGCAATGCGCACTCGTATTTCGCACTGTTCATAGTATGATATCAGTTCATCTATAATATGAATCCGTAAAGATGTCCGCAGACCTGGTGATGGAAGAGAGGCCAATCAGAAGCTTGCCTGTCCACTGACTGCATGGAGTTATTGGTTGTCAAGTTTGAGCGCTATTTTTGCGACCTATATGGCACGATATCAATTTCGGGCAAATGGGTATACAATTGTGGAACTGGTGACATATCAAACATTATTGGAGGTGACCTCACTATACCTGCAATACCTCGGTGAGATGAAATGACCTGACCTTTAAATGTTCATATATCATTTCCAATTTATTCCCGGAAAGGTGTACCAATCTCGCGGTGCTGCGCGCCACCGTTTTTTTTCGTTAACCCCGAAAAACCTTAGAGGGGGTCAAACATCCCGCCCCCAGCAGGGCGCGGGTTAAATACACAATTTCAATTTCCTGTTTAACACGCGCCCTGGAGGGCCTCTGAGAATTACGCGCACTGGAGGGGGGGCGGATTCCGCCCCCCCTAAGATCTCGGCTCCTAGTAAAGCTGGAGGAACGAAATTCGCAGGGTGGATGGGCACGGTAGTGAACTCTATTGTGTGCAATTTTCGTGACCTTAGGTCAATATCTTCAAGGTCAAATGAGGTCAGATTGGCAAAATTTTCCGGTTTTGCGTGGCTTGGCTTGTCATCGTTATGGATCGCTGTGATTGTGTTTAAATGCTCAAAAATGGACATCAATGATGTTTCGGACATTACTAATGATGCAATGCAGATGATAGACCCAACATTTGACCTCAGGTCACCTATATAGCACCACTTTATCAGGTCAGTTACCTGTTCCAGTTACCGGAACCGGCCGCCCGCCCGACTGCTCCGTCTGGCAGCTCGGAGCAATCGGCTTCGTGAAGAAGGGAGTGAAGTACATGAATAGAGTATGGAAACGCAATGACAAACAGTACAAATGACAACCAGTAGTGCATTTATGGCAACATTCCAGTTGAGCAAGTTTGGTTCCATTAACCTGTCATGAACTTGACCTGACTTGACCTTGGTGACCTAACATGACGTTGAAACTATACAGCATATCAATATGCATCAAACAAGTCCCTAGTGTTGCCTAGAACACTTCCCTTTTGTCAGTATACTGGGAGCGCATCTGCGCCGATTTTTGTGGTCTGGCGCTACAACATTTTTTACTTTAGCGGCCCCTAACTTGAAAAATTTTCGGGCGATTTCCATTTTTCTTGCTTTAAACGACGTGCCGTTCATTTTTAAGCAGGTACACCCAAAATCGCGTATATCGACCTGTAAAATCTGCAGTTATTTGCGAAAAACCGGAGGGGTGGGCGGATTTCGCCCCCCTCCAGTGCGCGTGTTAACCCGGCAGGCGTTGGGCCTCTCAGCCACCTTCCAGGCGGTTGGGGGGCATTTTTTTGCCCCCCCCTTTACTTTTTTCACGATATCTCCTAAACGCTTGGCAATAGCGACACGAAATTTTGCACACGGTAAGATGAATATCTAGGGCATGCATGTGTCAAATTTTGAGTGTGTACTAGGTCAGGTCAGGTCACAGTAAGGTCAAAGGTCAAATTATAGGATGATTATTTTATCCAAGTGCAACCGATGCTTATAAATCAGGCAAACCTTTAAAATGTCTAAGACATACCTTTACAGTGTTACCCAGAGGTCTTAGTTTAAGTTTTGCTTGACCCAACCTGACCTGACCTGGCCTAACTTACCTGACTGAATCAGTTTCGGCGAAGAAAGTTGTTATGGATATCGTCAGAACATCACTGTGACCTGACCTGACCTCAGATGTGCCTGAAATTTTGTACACGTATGCGCTAGGTATTCATTTGAAGCTATACCAAGTTTCGCGTTGCTATCTCAAAGCATTTCGGAGTTGTCGTGAAAAAAGTAAAAGGGGGGCAAAAAAATGCCCCCCCCACCGCCTGAAGGGTTAAGATTCCGCGTGACAGATTTTGGGGTGATGACAAAAGTTTGTGACAGTCTGATCACTTTTGCAGCCCTGCCGGACCCACCCCATTTAAATCCCTTCCGGCCCTCAAAATCCAAAACATCACCATTACAGACCCAAAAGCTGTAGTAAACACAATAGCGGACACAATGGCTCAGCAAAGCTCGGATAAGAATTACAGACCCGAATTCTTACAAAATGCACAATCCACTTTTCACACCGATTTAGCACAATTCCATTCTGCCGACACTGAAACATACAATGCTCCTTTTCAAATTTCAGAACTGGAGACAGCCATTTCCTCCGCCGGCAATACTCCTGTAGGGCCCGACAATTTACATTATTCTTTTCTCAGACATTTACCAGATCACACCAAACATTGCACTTTGCACACATTTAATGCACTATGGACAACTGTTCAACTCAACTCTACTCAACACACTCCAAGCTCCAAGACGTCTACAACTCTACTCTGACAACGCTCAACAAGTCAACCCCCTCTTCCACTCCCAGACTAATCCTCCTACCATACTCTGCACACTTTCTTACCTACCAATGCCAATACCTCCGCCAAACAACAAGAAACAGCCGACATCACCACACGGTGGCAGGCTGGAAAAATTAGCACACACTGAGATGAGCGCTCGGCAGTCGCGTCACATCCGCCGTTGAGGGAGACAGTGTAGTTCGCACTCGTGCGTGACGTGCTGGGAAGTTGCGCGCACTCATTCCGTGAATTCCAAGATTCTTTGCCGTTCGATTAATACAGTGTGTCTGTATGTGTCTGCGTGTGTGTCTGTGTGTGTGTGTGTGTCTGTGTGTGTTTGTGTATGTGTGTGCTTGTGTGTTTGTGTGTGTGTGCATGTTTGTGTGTGTGTGTGTGTGCGTGTTTGTGTGTGTGTTTGTATGTGTGTGTGTGTGTGTGTTTGTGTCTGCGTGTGTGTTTGTTTGTGTGTGTGTTTGTGTGTGTGTGTGTGTGTGTGTGTGTGTGTGTGTATGTGTGTGTGTGTGTGTGTGTGTGTGTGTGGGTGGGTGGGTGGGTGGGTGGGTGGGTTGGTGGGTGGGTGGGTGGGTGGGTGGGTGGGTGGGTGGGTGGGTGGGTGGGTGGGTGGGTGGATGGATGGATGGATGGATGGATGGGTGAGTGTGTGTTTGTGTGTGTTTGGGAAGGGACCTCCTGGCCATGGGTCGTTAAAGACGAGGAATGCGACGACGAGTGTGCCCAAGTTGCCGAAGGTGGCCTCGGGTCGTCAGAAAGGGCCTCCGGGACAACGGAAGGAGTTCAATCCGTGCAAGGGCTCCTTGCCTGATAGAGGGGCCCACGCTGTTGAAAGTGGGCATTCGGGAATAGGCCCTAGATAGCTAAGGAGGGCCCCTGGGCTGACGAAGAGAACCCCTGTCCGCGAGATATGAACCCCGAACCATCGGAAAGGGCCCATAGCCGGTATGATTGGCTCCTGGAACGACAGAGCATATGCCCCTGAGCTCGCGGAGCTCTCGGAAGGAGACCTCCTCGCGGAGCTGAACTCGCAGGAGGTATGCCAGGTGATACGCCTCGGCCGACGACCCAGACCTGGCCCAGTCCTGAAACTCGGTTTCAGGACATTGACCCCCCCCCTTCATCACGGCGGGCTACCTCAAGGTGGCGCTCCTCCCCTGGACCCCGCCCTCGGCTCGCTGCACCTTCTGCCAGCGGTTCGGCCATCAGAGCCGGGCATGCAGGGCAAAGGCCCCTGTCTGTGGGCAGTGTGCGGAAGGGCACCCAACTGAGTCCTGCTGCTCCACGGAGCAACGATGTGCGTCCTGCCAGGGGCCCCACCCTGCATCGTCCCCCAGGTGCCCGGCCTGGGTAGAGGCGAAGGAGAGGCAGGCGCGTCGCCTGGCCACTCGGAGGGGTACGGCGCCCTCGCCACAGTCAGTGTTGAACCGACCCCGATTGGCCCCCTTGTGGCCGACGCCTGCAGAGGCGGCTCAACGTCTCGACTCCCCCCGCCAGGACAGCCTGACCCTTCCCCCTCCTCCCCACCTCACCCTCCGCCGACCACGCGCCCCACTCCCAGAGCCGATCCGACGGCCCCCCGCCCCCCCCCCCCCCACCACCAGCAGACCGCCCCGTTGCCGGTCACGCGCCTCCCTCCCGTGGAGGGCCCCGATGACGCTGCCCCCCCCCTCTACCACAAGGCAGCACCACCGTCGGCTGCATGCCCCGTTCCTGTCCCGGGCTGCTCGACCGCCCGGCTCCCCATCCGTCCCCAGGACGCGCAGCCCAACAGGGCTAGAGCCGCATTTACTCCGCCCCCTCCGGGTCGCCCACCCTCCCGGTCCCCCGAGACCAACAACCACTCCCGTTTCCCGAGCGCGGACCCCCCTGGGGATCCAGAGGCTCCATCCACCTCACCAGGGTAGTACGACTCCTACACGACGGACGACTCAGTCACGCCCTCACCGCCACACACCCGCCTGCGAGGGCGTGAACACCATACAGCACAACACTAATGCAGACACCCACCACTGAATTCTTGCTCCAATGGAATACGAGGTCTCTCATATCCCATTGGGCAGAATTCAAGGAATATATCATCAGAAATAAACCATTGATTGCCGCCGTTCAGGAGACCAGATGGCGCGATAATGATCAATATAATTTTAAAATCTTCGGTTATACTCTTTATTCCCAAAACAGAACCACTACATCCCGCGGCGGCGGGGTAGCCTTATTCGTCTCGGACACCCTTCTTCATCGCCTTATCTCCATTCCCAATGACCTGAATTTTATTGCAGTATCCGTCGAAATTGCACAGCTAGAGCTTACTGCACTTTCCCTCTATCTTCCTCCTACGCATACACTATCTCTAGCTTCTGTAACCAATCTCTTCGGTCTTCTCCCACACCACTGTCTGGTGCTGGGTGATCTCAACGCCCACCACCAGGCATGGGGTTGTCACACCACATCCCAGCGCGGACACCATATTGAAATGCTCCTCAACAGCCACAACATGGTCTTTTTAAACGACCAAACACACACACACACAACACAGACATCGCCCCGTTCCGCCCGCCTGCCATTGACCTCTCCCTAGCCTCAGCTTCTATCTCACCCCTCTTCTCCTGGCACGTTCAACCCGACCCCCTTTTAGCGATCACTTTCCCATCCATGTCACCCTCGAACGCTCAGCACAGTCCAGAGACCGTTTATTTATGTCCAACTGGAACGTTCGCAAAACGAAATGGCTATCTTTCTCCCAGGAAATTGATAATCTTATCCCACCCCAGTCTCACCCCCCAATTTCGGCATTGCTCAATACCATGCTACTCGCGGCAGAAAAGCACGTACCCAAAACTCGTCGCGCACCCGACCGTAAATCCGTGCCATGGTGGAACGACGAGTGCAAACGAGCCGTCGCCTCACGGCGGCGGGCTGAGCGGAAATTTCGGAAAAACCTCATAGTACAAAACATGGTAGAAGCCCGCGAGGGAAAACTACGCTGTCAGCAAATTAGAGTCCTTTCGGCCAAGAAACACAGCTGGCAACTCTACTCCAACACATTCAACCGTTTCAACCCCATCTCTCAAATCTGGATTCAACTTCGTTCCTTCTCCAATGGCAAAGCCCCACACCGCGCATTCCCACAACTGACAATTAACCAACAGCGCATAACTGAGCCCACAGCCGTCGCGGAACACTTCGACACTTATTACTCCGACATATCTTCCAACACTCAATACTCACAGCACACCACCTCATTCCTTCGCGACACTCTTGCTACTTGCCACTTCGACTCAGACAACTCCGAACCCTACAACACACACTTTACCCCCTACGAACTAAATTTATCCCTCTCCAAGGTATCCAGTAGAGCTCCCGGACCTGATCACTACAGGACATATCTCTTCTTTTAAAATCTCTCCGACTCTGGTAAAAATAACCTCCTCTCGGCACTAAATCAACTATGGACTGACGACACTTTTCCACCATCTTGGTCTACTCGTACTATCATCCCTATACCTAAGCCTTCCAAACCTCGATATCTCCCCTCTAGTTATCGTCTTATCTCTCTCACTAGTTGTGCTTGTAATTTTTTTGAGCGCATGGTCAATGGACGAATCACAGTCTATCTCGAAAACAACAAAATTATATCCCCCTTTCAGAGCGGCTTCCGACCAAGGCGAAGCACCGCTGACAACCTACTCGAAATTGTGGATTCAATCCAGCGTGGTTTCGGGAAAAAATCCGAAACCATCGCACTTTCTTTAGACCTAAAATCCGCGTTTAACACGCGCCCTGGAGGGCCTCTGAGAATTACGCGCACTGGAGGGGGCGGGGCGGATTCCGCCCCCCCCCCCATAAGATCTCGGCTCCTAGTAAAGCTGGAGGAACGAAATTCGCAGGGTGGATGGGCACGGTAGGGAACTCTATCGTGTGCAATTTTCGTGACCTTAGGTCAATATCTTCAAGGTCAAATGAGGTCAGATTGACAAAATTTTCCGGTTTTGCGTGGCTTGGCTTGTCATCGTTATGGATCGCTGTGATTGTGTTTAAATGATCAAAAATGGGCATCAATGATGTTTTGAACATTACTAATGATGCAATGCAGATGCTAGACCCAACATTTGAGCTCAGGTCACCTATATAGCACCACTTTATCAGGTCAGTTACCTGTTCCAGTTACCGGAACCGGCCGCCCGCCCGACTGCTCCGTCGGGCAGCTCGGAGCAATCGGCTTCGTGAAGAAGGGAGTGAAGTACATGAATAAAGTATGGAAAGGCAATGACAAACAGTACAAATGACAACCAGTAGTGCATTTATGGCAACATTCCAGTTGATCAAGTTTGGTTCCATTAACCTGTCATGAACTTGACCTGACTTGACCTTGGTGACCTAACATGACCTTGAAACTATACAGCATATCAATATGCATCAAACAAGTCGCTAGTGTTGCCTAGAACACTTCCCTTTTGTCAGTATACTGGAAGCGCATCAGCGCCGATTTTTGTGGTCTGGCGCTATAACATTTTTTGACTTTAGCGGCCCCTAACTTGAAAAATTTTCTTCCTTTAAACGACGCGCCGTTCATTTCTAAGCAGGTACACCGAAAATCGCGTATATCGACCGGTAAAATCTGCAGTTATTTGCGAAAAACCGGAGGGGTGGCCGGATTTCGCCCCCCCCTCCAGTGCGCGTGTTAACAAAGTACACAGTTCTGCCCTTCGAATTAAATTACACCGTATTGGTATCAAGGGCAGAATGGCCACCTTTATCAACAACTTTCTAGAAAATCGCTCCTTCGTCGTCCGTTGCGGCAACATTCATTCCCGGCCCCACACTCTCGACCAAGGCGTCCCGCAAGGCAGCGTCCTATCTCCTTCCCTCTTCCTTATCATGATCGACGACGTATTAGACCCAGTGGCGTCGCCACGAAATTCTTCCAGGGGGGGCAAGGTAGGAAGGGGGCCTCCTGTTCCCCGAAAGGGGGCCTCCATTGTGTTAGGGTCTCATATTGTTTTCAGGCTCTTACTATGGTTCGAGAATGGGGAACATGATTTGATATTGGTGTTTTGTTTGTTCTTGTCATGGTGCATCATTTACTCAAAACGCAATAGCACTAATAATTTTCGCTGAAAACTGGGTCATACCAGGGTATAAATAAGTAATATTTGGATAAATACATAAGTGCCAAAACAAACCAACGTCTCAATGCTTTCTCGAATCTTCCCGCTGGCCTCTAGATTGCAGCGAGCTGGCGGGGCTGGTGCTAAGCATATCTTACAGATATCTGCCATTGATCAACCCACTTTTAAGTCCTCCAAGTCTAACTGAATATAGCTAGATTCATCACTACTGTTATTTATTCCCACCAGCTTGATGTCATAAGCAAAGCTTGAACGATCATTTCTCAGTCATAGGACGACAATTTCGCAAAGGTGACAACGAGAAGTGGATTGCGATTTTGGTGAAGCCTTTATTTTTTAAAATTTTTAATACCGGCATCCGGCCTGATTTCTTTCTTTGCATTGGTTTTCTGAGCGCCATCTTAGGAATTTGTTTATTTTTATAACATTTGGTGCTGGCTGCAAGGCAACTGTCACACGAGCTAAAATATATCCTCAGCGAATAAATTCACGGCAAGAAGAAGCATTGAACAGCAATGCATAAATGGCAATGCAACAATGCAACAATGTCAGTGCATACATAATCCAAACCTTCAAATTCCACGCCGTTACGCCCATCGTTTTCGCTGTCACAACAAATACAAATAAATGTCCGGATCAGGAAAATGGCTCTGGAGCACCGAACATTTCTCTCCAGATGCCTTCAAAAATTGCGTATGGCACCGAAAAGCATGCCGGATCTCGAAAAATCGAGGTGGAATGCAAAGACATGGCGCCAGAGGCTCGAAAAATCAGGCCGGGGTTCGGACATAAAAACCCAGAAAACATCCACAAAAAATCGCGTTGAGCGCAGAAAGCTGGCGTTGGGTCCCCGGAACCACGCGCCTGGGCGCGATAAGTCGCGCTGGGACCCATACAAATCACACCGAACCCCAAATCGTACTGGGGCCCCACAAATGTGCATCAGAAGCCCCAAATATACACAGCCGGACCCTAAGAGTACAACGGTGCCCGAAAATACAACTAACCTTCCAAATCGCACCGAGTCTCCCAAAAAGCGATAGAGCCTTAAAACATGCGTTGCAGCCCTAAATAAACATGCCGGGAACTCGAAAAAGAATACACTGCAAGCTCGCAAGGCCAACAGGGGCCATGAGAACGCACAAGGGCCTGCAAAAGAGGCTGAGCCACAAAAGACAACATGGTTCCAAAACGTACAAAACGACCCGGAGCTAAATAAACACATCAGGATCTTCGAAAACGCCCTGCCACGTAAAACATACTCGGTGCACAAAAAAGCAACAAATCCCTAAAACGAGCAGTGTTTCGAAGATGTATTAGGCCCACAACTTCAATTTAAAATGTATTACCCACCACTTTAAAATTCAAAATTTCAAAATTTCAGGCATTCCAGTTCATAGCACCCGGTCGCCACGACGGCAACGTCAGTGCACGTGCACACCCATCTTTCGTATTCGGTGCATTCGCCACACTTCGTGCGATGCTACGGCCGCTGCGAGGCCTTCTGCGTTTTGCTAATTGCTGCCACATGATACAATTGCGCCATATTTGACGTGATGGAATGCTTCGTATGGGCGTTCGCTGCGAAAAGTCGATTGATTAAATTCGATCATTAGTTTCCTACTTTCCACATGTTCTGGTAGTTATGAAATGCGGTTTCCGCTGAGGTTTGATGCACTTCATATATTTGCTGCTATCCTCCCAGATTGGCTACCGAACCGAGGCCCTGCCTCAGCATGCTTTTTTTACCCATTGCGTCTTTCTTGCTCTATGATTGTGTATTATGGCTCCAATCCATTTTTGTTAGGGGCCTAAAACATGTTCGAACCCCCTGCTCGTTTTATGGTTTGTTGCATTTTTGCGCACCGAGGATTTTTTGACGTGTCGGGGCGTTTTCGAAAACCCCGATGTGTTTATTTAGCGCCCGGTCTTTTTGTTTGTTTTGGAATCATGATGCCTTTTGCGGCCTCAACCGCTTTTTCAGGTCCTTCTGCGTTATCATGACCCCTGTGTGCTTAGAGAGCTTCCGGTATATTTTGTAGACCTCCCGGTATGTATATTTATGGCTGCAACGCATGTGTTAAGGCCCTGTCGCTTTTGTGAGACTCTGTGCGCTTTGGAGGGCCAGTTGTATTTTCGGCCCCCGTTGTGCTCTTAGGGTCCCGATGTGTCTATTTTGGACTACTGACGCACAGTTGTGGGGCACCAGTACAATTTTGGGGCTCCGGTACGATGTTTCTAGGTCCCAGAGAGGCTTATCGCGCCTAGGCGCGTGGTTCCGGAGACCCAACCCCAGTTTTCTGGGCTCAATACGATTTTGGTGAAGCCTTTCTAATTTTTTAAAAGTCCGAATCCCGGCCTGATTTCTCGAGCCCTTGGCGCCATGTTTTTGTATCCCACCTCGATTGTTCGAGATCCGGTTTGTTTTTTGGTGCCGTATGCAATTTGTGAAGGCATCTGATAATATGTTCGGTGCTCCAGAGCCACTTTTTAACCTGGGCATTTAGTTGTTGGAATCCCTCCTTATTTTGGAGGGCTCCAGCTTGATTTTTTCGGATACCGATCCGGTGTTTGTGGTTACACTGTGCTTACGTGTGGCCCAAGACGCCAATTTTTTAGAGCCTCGGCGGGACTACCGATGGGAATTGTGGGTCCCGAGCGCGATATTTGAGGTGCCTGGTTCGAGTTTGTGGGACGCGTTGTATTTAGCTGTGGCCTCAACGCGATTTTGGCGGTTCCTGTTGCAATTTTTCGGGCCTCGGAGCGAGTTTTCCGGGGCTCGCCGTATTTATTTGGAGACCCATACGCGAATGCTGGTGGACCGACGCGAATTTTGGTGGTCCCGGCGCGATTTTTGAGGCCCCGGCACGATTCTTCGGAGCTTATCCCTCTCAGGATGGAGGGGGCATTTGCCCCTTTGATATAGCACTGCGGCCACTGAAGGAGTTTTTTTTGTCCCAGAGTGACATTCCGATTAAGGATTGATTTTTGGGGCAGCTGCAACTTTTGGGCCCCGGTGCGACCTTCTGGTCCTCCAGTGTGATTTTCAAGGGCTGCGACGCGACTTTTTTGAGTCCAATGTGATCTTTTGGGCCCCGACGTCATTCTCTTGGATCCCTAGCGCGAGCTATAGCGGCCTCGACACTTTTTGGGGTTCCAATGCGCTTTGGGTGCTTTTGGCGTCATTGTTGGGCCCCCAAAGTTATTATCCATGTCCGGATTGTTTTTCGTTGCTCCGGCTTCATTTGTTTTGGCCCCAATCAGACTGTTGGGGCACGGTACGACCTGTCGTGCCCCTGGCATGATTGTGGTGGTCCGGGCGTGAATTTTTTGTACCCCAGGCTCAGTATAATTTGGCGGGGGCCCCGCCGGATCTTTTGGGGCCCATATCATGATTTTAAAGTACCCAGACACGACTCCTACTATTTCTTATTGGTTTCTTCTTGCAAATTATAGGCCTCCTGTCGCGTCTTAAGGGTCTCGTCTCATTTCCTAGAGCATTTTTACTGGTTTTCGACGTCTCCTTGTGTGTCCTACCCTCCTCCATATTCAATGGTCCTCCTCTCCCGTCTTGGAGGGCTTCCTCTTGCATTCTGGGGACCCTTTAACAAGGCATGGGGCTTCCTCTCATCTTCGAGGGGCATTCTCTGCCAAATTAGGGGCCTCCTGCCACGCCTCGTGGGCCTCTTCCTTTATCATGGCAAAGCCTTACTCGTTTTGACGGATCTTCAATTTTGGAAACCTCACCTCTTCCATACCTGCTACCACTCCCATCTTAAGGGCCTCCTCTCATTTCCTGAGAACTCTTTCCGGTTTTCGAGGTCTCATTTGGTCCTGGAGACCTACTCCTTCTTGAGGGACTCCTCTCGAGTCCGGCAAATGCCTCATTTCTCTTCTAGAGGCCTTCTTTTTCAAATTAGGGTCCTTCTCTCACGTCTTGGGGCCTCCTGCTCTGCGTGTGGATTCGATCTTTACCCATCTTAGGGGTGGTCTCTTATCTCCTGGTGGACTCCTCTTCTCTTCCAGGCGCCTCCTCTGCCAAATTACTGGCAACCTTTCCTATCTTATTGGCCTTGTTATTTCCCGGGGACCTTCTTAGCCGTCTTCGAGCCTTCTTTTCCGCCTGGGAGCCATTTCTCTTAACCAATGGCCTTTCTCTCCTATTTTTGGGCCTCCTCGTTCATTATGGGGTCTCATTTCCAATCTTGTGTCGTTCTCTTCCCAATTAGGTGCCTCTTGCCACGTCTCTGGATCGTCCTTTTCTATCTCGGTGGAACCTCACCTGTTTGGGGCCTGCTTTTGCGTCTCCGAAACCTCATCTCATATCCACTGGCTTCCTTTTCCGTCTTAGGGCCTCCTCTCATATTCTGTGGCCTCCTTTCCGGTGTTGGGGCCTCCTTTGCAATCTTGGTTTCCTCCGTGCCATTTTTGACACTCTCTTGATTTCTGTGGACTCCTACCCTCTCCTAGGTGACTCCTTTTTTAAATTATGGGCCTCCTCTCACGTCATGGGGGCCTCCTTATCTGTATTTGGAGCCTCATTATCCTCTTAGCAGGGTGCTTTTGCGTCCTAGTCCTATATTTTCTCTTCTAGGGTCCTCCTCTTCCAAAATATGTGCCTCATCTGGCTGGTCTCGGTGGCCTTCTCTCATTCCTGCGGAGACCTTCTTACCCGTCTTGGGGCCCCTATTGCGTCCGGAGAAATCTCCCCTATCTTGTCTTAATTTTATATTGCAGGGGCATCATCTTCCGTCTTGGGGGCCTCGTTTTCCAAATTAAGACTATCCTGCCACCCATCGGAAGCCTTTTCGTCTAACCTGGGTGGCTTTTTTCCCGTATCGGTGGCATCCTTTCCGTCCTGAGGGCCTCCTTTTCGTACTGGGGGCCTCCTTTTCGTCCTGGGGCCTCCTTTTCATCCTGGGGGCTACATCCCAATCTCTGTTCTACGTCTTGGGTGCTTCCTTTGCGTCCTGGGGGCATCCTTTTCGTCCTGGGGGCCTCCTTTTCGTTCTGGGGGCCACCTCACAATCTCTGTTCTACGTCTTAGGGGCCTCTTTTTCGTCCTGGGTGCCTCCTTTTCGTCCTGGGGGCCTCCTTTTCGTCATGGGGGCCACCTCCCAATCTCTGTTCTAGGTCAGAGGGGCCTCCTTTTCGTCCAGGGGGCCTCCTCCCAATCTCTGTTCTACGTCTTGGGTGCTTCCTTTGCGTCCTGGGAGCATCCTTTTCGTCCTGGGGGCCTCCTTTTCGTCCTGGGGGCCTCTTTTTCGTCCTGGGGACCTCATCCCAATCCCTGTTCTACGTCTTGAGAGCATCCTTTTCGTCCTTGGGTGCATCCTTTTCGTCCTGGGGGCCTCCTTTTCGTCCTGGGGGCATCCTTTTCGTCCTGAGTACCCCCCTTTTCGTCCTGGGGGCCTCCTCCAAATCTCTGTTCTGGGTCTTGGGACTTCCTTTTCGTCCTGGGGACCTCCTTTTCGTCCTGGGGGCCCCCTTTTCGTCCTGGGGGCCTCCTCCCAATCTCTGTTCTACGTCTTGGGGCCTCCTTTTCGTCCTGGGGCCCACCTCCCAATCTCTGTTCTACGTCTTGGGGCCTCCTTTTCGTCCTGGGGGCCTCCTCCCAATCTCTGTTCTACGTCTTGGGGGCCTCCTTTTCGTCCTTGGGTGCATCCTTTTCGTTCTGGGGGCCTCCTTTTAGTCCTGGGGGCCTCCTCCCAATCTGTATTCTACGTCTTGGGGGCATCCTTTGCGTCATGGGGGCATCCTTTTCGTCCTGGTGGCCTCCTTTTAGTCCTGGGGGCCTGCTTTTCGTCCTGGGGACCTGCTTTTCGTCTTGGGGGCCTCCTTTTCGTTCTGGGTGCCTCCTTTTCGTCCTGGGGGCCTCCTTTTCGTCCTGGGGACCTCATCCCAATCTCTGTTCTACGTCTTGGGGGCCTCCTTTTTGTCCTTGGGTGCATCCCTTTCGTTCTGGGGGCCTCCTTTCGTCCTGGGGGCCTCCTTTTAGTTATGGGGGCCTCCTCCCAATCTCTGTTCTACGTCTTGGGTGCCTCCTTTGCGTCCTGGGGCATCCTTTTCGTCCTGGGGGCCTCCTTTTCGTCCTGGGGCCCACCTCCCAATCTTTGTTCTACGTCTTAGGTGCCTCCTTTTCGTCCTGGGGGCCTCCTTTTCGTCCTGGGGACCTCATCCCAATCTCTGTTCTACGTCTTGGGGGCCTCCTTTTTTGTCCTTGGGTGCATTCCTTTCGTCCTGGGGGCCTCCTTTTCGTCCTGGGGGCCTGCTCCCAACCTCTGTTCTACGTATTGGGGCCTCCTTTTCGTTCTGGGGGCCTCCTTTTCTTCCTGGGGGCCTCCTCCTAATCTCTGTTCTACGTCTTGGGGCCTCCTTTTCGTCATGGGTGCCTCCTTTTCGTCATAGGGGCCTCCTTTTCGTCATGGAGCCTCCTTTTCGTCCTGGGGGCCTCCTTCCAATCTCTGTTCTACGTCATAAAGTCATAAAGTCATAAAGTGTTAAGGCTTAATAAGAGCCACAGGGGCCCATCTGGGTTAAGTTTATCTAGAAAAGGTACTAGAAATGTACATATTCTCACCCCAATCAATCCCTAATCCCAAGTTCCTAGGAAGCTATATATCCCAGCCTATCTAGCATCATCCACTTGCTATTGCATAACACCCTCAACAATTGCAAGCTCCTCCCATCATACCCATTGTGCTACCATAGCCCCTGCTTAAAGGGGTCTGTGCCATGCACATTTAACATAAATATTATCCCCTCCATCCAAATTAGAAATCAAAAACAAGATTTTCCTGCCTAAAAAATTTGTCCACCCTACTTTTAAATACATTCAATGAGGAACTCCCCACAACATCAGCAGGCAGCTCATTCCACTGATCAACAACCCTTTGACTGAAGACCTGCTGTCGCTTAACTGTCCTACACCTCAACTTGTCTAACCTGAGTTGGTGACCCCTGTGTGATACTTTAAACTGAAGAGCACCATTTAAATTGACCTGATCTAGTCCTTTAACAATTTTGTACATTTCAATCATGTCCCCCCTTAATCTCCTATACTTGAGTGAGTACATATCTAATGCCACAAGCCTTTCTCCATATTCTAAGCTACCTAGTCCACTGATGAGTTTAGTTGCTTTGCGTTGCACTCTTTCTAACTTGTCTATATCTTTTTCTAGGTAGGGGCTCCAAGCTTGCACAGAATATTCCAAGTGGGGTCGCACATATGCTAAGTACAGTTTTTTCATGACTTCCTTGCTCTTATACATCACACTTCTATTAATGAGTCCCAGCATTCTGAGTGCCCTGTTCCTAGCTGAGCTACATTGTTTCTCTGCTTTAAGGTCATTTGAAACCAACACACCTAAGTCCCTTTCCTCTTCAATAACATCCAGTTCCCTCCCTCCCATTGTATATCTGAAAGTCTCACCTCCGGACCCCAGATACATAACCTTACACTTGTCATAGTTAAAAGACATCTGCCATTGATCAGCCCACTTTTTTAGGTCCTCCAAGTCTAGTTGAATGTTACTAGATTGATCACAACTGTTTGCCACTCCCACCAGTTTGATGTCATCAGCAAATTTGAACACTCTATTCCTCAGCCCTACCTCAATGTTATTTACAAAGATGATAAAGAGAAGTGGCCCTAGAACAGAGCCCTGTGGTACTCCACTCAGAACATCCTTCCAATCAGATTTACATCCATTTAACATTACCCTTTGTTTCCTTCCCCTCAACCATGCTTCAATCCAACCTAGAACTTTGCCAACAATCCAATGTTGCTGTAGTTGATGAATTAGCCTCCTATGTGGAACTTTATCAAAAGCTTTGCTAAAGTCCAAGTACACAACATCCATCCTGTTTTGATTGTCTACTTCTTTAGTAACATACTCCATGAACTCCAAAAGGTTATTTAAACAAGACCTTCGAGATCGAAATCCATGTTGAGTATCCCTTAAAAGATTGTGCCTATCAAGATGAATCGGAACATTCTGTTTAACCAGTTTTTCTAGTACCTTGCAAACTATTGAGGTCAAACTGACTGGCCTGTAGTTCCCTACACACTTCATACTTCCCTTTTTGAAAATTGGAACTACATTTGCATTTCTCCAATCTTCAGGCACTTCAGAGTATTCCATAGACCGCCTGAAAAGTATACCTAGAGGAACTGCTAAAGCTTGAGCACACTCTACTAAGACCCTAGCATATATATCATCTGGTCCAGAAGCTTTATTAGGCTTTATATTCTGCAACTGCTTTTCTACAGCTTCTGTAGTTATCGTAAGATACTCCAACCTATCACCTGTCATGGCATATGATTCAGTTGTTTCTATTCTACCAGAATTATCCTGAGTAAAGACTGATGAGAATTGCTTGCTTAAGGATTCCACAATATCACAATCATCAACCACTAATTCCCCATCTTCCTCCAGTGGTCCTACACCACACTTTTTAGCCTTAAATTTGTAGAAACTAAAGAATCTCTTAGCATTACCTGCTGAACATTCCCGAGCTAATTTGATTTCAGCCAGTCTTTTAGATGCCCTAACACACCTCCTAACTTTATTTCTAGCTATTTGATATGATTTGAGGTTTACCTCAGAGTTAGCATATTTTAGTTTCTTGAATGCCTGCTTCTTTGACTCCAGTAAATGCTTTACTTCCCTGGTCAGCCATGAAGGGAGCTGAACCCTGGTTAATCTACTTTGCCTATTGGGAATGAACCTATCCTGACCTTGAAATAGTTTATATTTTATCATTCTCCACATTTCATAAGCATCTAAGCCTTTCAATCAGTCTTCCCAATCAATTTCATTCAGGAAGATCCTGAACTCATTGTAATTCCCTTTAGCAAAATTAGGAATCAATGTCTTATTGGTTCCTACATTTCCAACATACAATGAGAAGCGTATAATGTTGTGATCACTATTACCCAAAGTCTCTCCTATGTTCACATTTTGTACAAAATTTTCCTCATTAGTAAGCACAAGATCTAATATTTCATTTTCCCTTGTAGGTTCATGTATCATTTGAAAAAAAGAAATTCTCCTCAAAACAATCCATGAAGCTTCTTCCCGATTTGTTTAGACCTATAGTTTTGCTACCCAATCCTGTTATGTTGAAATCCCCCAGCAAAACAGTTCTCTCCTTTACTCTCCTACTTACCTCTTCCTGCATCAACCTGTCCGTGTTTTCATTCTGGTCTGGAGGTCTATAGAATGCCCCAACCCTAAATTGTGTTCCATTTTTCAGAATGATATCTAACCACAAGGATTCTACACCTTCATCATGTACACTATCTTCTATGGAATGACATTTCATTTCTTGTCTGACATACAACAGTATACCTCCTCCTATCCTTGCCTGCCTTTGATAAGCATGCATGTTGTAGCCTGTCAATTCAATTCTTGCAAGTTGTCTCCAAAAATGCTTTCATTAACCCATGCCTCTGTTATGCATACCAAATCTAGCTTTTCAGACAACATAAAAGCATGCAGTTCCCCAATTTTGTTCCTAACACTTCTGGCATTGACGTAAAAACATGATAAACCATTCCTTCCCTTGTTTGCAAGACTTCTCTCTCTATCAGCTACATCCCCCCATGACCTGCCTAGTTTCCCAGTTTCATATTGAGAGCCTCCTCATACCTATTGCTGAGCAATTCAACTCCTCTCTTGCTCAAATGTAACCCATCTAATGCAAACATTTCAGTCTTCCCCCAGAAATCCCCCCCACAAATCCAAGAACCCCACGCCAAGTTCCTTACAAATCTTGGCCACCCTGGTATTCAGCCCAATGGCCCTCGAGTACCACTCTATGCTTGCGTTAACCATAGGGAGGATGGATGTTACCATTCCTCGTTTCCTACTTACAGCTAGCCTACCTATCAAAGCCCTATACTCTTGTATTGTTTCCTCTGTTTTTGCTTTTCCTACATCATTTACACCAACCTGCACAATTACCGTTGTGCTCTCTCCACTACCCTTCATTACTCCTTCTATCCTATCACCAACATCCTTTACCTGGGCCCCTGGGAAGCAAACACGAATCCGTTTGTTGGGGTTCCTGCTACAAAAAGTACGGTCCATGTACCTAACTCTTGAGTCCCCTATAACTAAAACCTCCCCCTCTCTATCCTCAGCTACCTGGTCATTCCTATCTTCCTTTTTAGCAGCATTACTATCTCTCCCTTGCAGTACCTCAAACCTATTATTAGTTTCAATGCCTTTGTCCATTTTCCTTAAAGCCAGTCTCGTACTCTGGCGTCTAGCTACTTTCCACTCTCTACTATCCTGGTCCATACTATCTCCACCCCTATCACTCCTAGGCTCCTGCACCTGGCTTGCCTGGCTGACATTTCCTATGGTGGGCCCTGCCACCAAACACTTCAGGCGCTCCACCTCCCTAGCTAACATATCTACTTTCTTACTCAAGTCCCCAATTACATCCATACACTTACACTTCCCACAGTCACCTTGCATTTTTTGTGTTTTTTTTTATCTAAACTTAAATCTTAAACTTAAACACCAAAAAGACTACACCACAAGACTATAAAATAGAATAACACTCACACTGAATAAACAACAAAACAAATATCTGCTTTCGCAAGCTAAACTAAGCAAATATAATCTTAGTTATACCAACTCCCATCAGCTACAAACTCCAACTAAATGAAACTAATACTAATATAATCCCAAAAAGCCAATATAGGTACCTCTACGATTACTCCAGTATATGAAGATATAACTACTGTAATCAAAGCTCACTAGTTTAGTCTTAAACTCTATCTTAAAATTAAACACCAAAAATACTATGACACAAGACAAAATAAATGATGTTAAGAAAGAATTAGTATTATCTAATGTAACTTATAATATCTACACACAGGTAAGAAGGCAGCAAGCTTTCTACAAAAAAGAAAAAAAATGTATAAAAACGACAACCTCCGGACAAAACTATACACCACAATACTAATACATTAAGTTAAGAAAGAAATTGTATGCTCTAATTTAACTAATAATATCCACACACAGGAAAGAAGGTAACAAACTATCTACAAAATAGAAAAGGAACACTTATCTTACGAACGAAACTACACCGTGAACGCCACAAATTCAAGGTTATCTAATGACTACAATATTCACCGTAAGAAAAAGTGGGCTATAGGAACAAAAAATACTATTCCCTGACTTAACTTATAATACCTACACACAGATTAAACGCCACAAGTTATCTACAGAATAAACACAGAAACTTATCTTAATCACTTGTGGTCCAACCTTCTTTTTCCCCTCGGTGTCCTCAACCAGTCCTCCCCAGGCCTCGGAGCTGCGCGAACACGTCCGTCTGGAGCAAGAGCAGAACCGTGAGTGGGAATCACGTCACAATATAATCACGTCTCTTATAGAGAGCTGATTTTTTTTTTTTTTTTTTTTTTTTTTTTTTTTTTTTTTTTTTTTTTTTTTTTTTTTCTCCTGCCCCCCTTTTTTTTTTTTTTTTTTTTTTTTTGGGGTGGGGGGGTCCTCCCCTTTTTGGGGGGCCCCCCCCCCTTTTTTTGGGGGGGGGGGGCCCCCCCCCCCCCCCGGGGGGGACGCCCTTGATTAGACCAACTTCCCCTAATTTCTCCCCTACTAAAATATTCTTGCTATGCCGATGATTTGGCTCTTTGGTGTACGCACCCATCGGCAGATTCAGCGAATCACGTTATCCAACTCGCCATGAATCACATTGTTTCAT
This sequence comes from Ashinkailepas kermadecensis, assembly GCA_034440615.1. NCBI lineage: Eukaryota > Metazoa > Arthropoda > Thecostraca > Neolepadidae > Ashinkailepas > Ashinkailepas kermadecensis. Next base: position 414,728 of record JAOTOM010004746.1, on the reverse strand, counting down.
GGTGCTCCCGCTGGGGGCTACAGATCTCCCCCACTAAATCGGTCACTATGCTCTTTTCCCGGCTTCCCAGACACATCCCGCATAGCAAACCGCTCCGCTTTCGCGATCAAATTATCCCCCTCCCCCCCTCCTTCAAATATCTCGGAATTATCCCCGGCAAAGGACTTTATTTTAGCCCCCACATCACCTATATTAAACAGAGCTGTGATGTTCGACTTAATCCCCTGCGCTGCATCTGCGGTCGCGACTGGAGTGCAGACAGGACGACTCTTAACAAAATGCACTGATTCGTTCAATCCAGGAATACAATGCGTTTATCTTCGATCATATATCTCCAACACTCACCAAGTCACTGGAAGTCACACAAAATCACGCACTCCGCCTCATCACCGGAGCACACTGCACCACACCTACCACCAGTCTCCGGGGTGAGACCAACCTCCCTAGCCTACAACAACGCAGAACACTACAACTCGTTAGATACCACTTCAGGACAACAACACAGCTAAATCACCCCTCCAATGTCGCCTGGACTAAACCTCCGGTTCGGCGTTCCAAAAACAAAAATAAATACAGCATTGCCATTCACTTGAAGCAGGTTCTCACATCCACACTGAAATTTCCGGAGGTTACCCCTGACCGAGTTCTCCCTTTCTCCCATTTTGGCACATGAAACACCCCAAACTCGAGTATCTCTTTAGGCAAAATAAAATCCTGCTTACCCCCATCGAAGTCCAAGTGAAGTTTTTTGAATATCAAGAGGCCCACCCACAACACACCTTCTTTTATACGGACGGCTCACGTACCAGCAATGGTACGGGAGCCGCCTGGTGCGATGGGCCCGACACTGTTCAAACCAAATTAACACTTCACCATTCGGTATACACAGCAGAACTAGTCGCCATAGTCACTTGCCTCCAACACATCACCGCGCAACACATCACTACACCTACTACAATATGCACTGACTCACGATCCTCCGTGGACGCCCTCGCGGCACTACACAATACCACGCATCCCACGCTCCACGCCATCCGACACCTCTACAATGACAACCACGCACACCTTCAGCTCACCCTGCTCTGGATCCCTGGACATAGGGGTATGACATAGGGGACATAGGGGTATCCCGGGAAACGAAAGGGTAGATGGTCTCGCCCGCGCGGCGATCGACCTCCCCGCTAACAATGGAGCTCCGGTGCCCCCTGGGTATCTTCTATCCCTCACGAATAATTTATTAAAAAATATATATTCAGGACTGCTGGTCACACAACACCACACACCTACACGATGTCAAGCCCACACTCTCCAGCTGGCCCTCCTCCAACCAGCACACTCGTCTGAACGAGGTGACACCCGCCAGACTTCGCCTCGGACACACCAAATTGACACACGATTATATTTTTCATCGACCACACCGCCTTTCACTTTGTAGCACATGTGACGCACGCCTCACTGTCACCCATATCTTACATAACTGTCCAGAATATGCTCCTCACCGTCGCGATATCATCCAGTATTTCACCAACATCTATTCACAACTTTCGCTTCCAGTTCTCCTCGGGAATGAGCACCCGGCACTCCTCGAGTTACTTTCCCGCTTTCTACAAGACACCAAACTCTCCGAACTGATCTAAAGCCTCCGTTGCATTTCCCTGATCCAAGCAAGTATGATGTGAAGTTAAAAGTTATATGACACGCGCTACACTCCTCACTGGCTGTATGACTCCGCTCCACAGCTCTTCCTCTCCGACGTCGCAAAACACATACATATAGGTTATCTCACATTAGGTAGACAGGAACCGATCCAATTTGGCCAAAACGGACGGATTTCCTTTTCAATTGCGCTTGGTTTTTTACCTACGGGTTTTCCAAGCAGATTGGTGTTTCCCTTTTTAGGGGTTTCCAAGCTTTAACTTCACATGCACCGACACATACAAGGTCGGGCCTGAATCCCACGCCTCGCTCTGGGTGACAGGCCTCTGCTTCGCTTCGCTTCATGTTTCAGGTGGGCAGTGGAGCCTCTCCGTAGGCTGTGAAGCTGTCCACCCTCCAAATGTCCTTCCATTGTTATGATTGCATGTATGTATGCATGTCTGAACATGCACCTGCTTACCATGTATGTATCGTCCCTCGACGCCATGTTTCTTGTTTGACGGCGTCCCTCCTTTTTTGCCTAATTGATATAACCGGATGTCACATAAGCCGGATTAACGTAATTCCTTCTTTAACGTAACAATCTCTAGCAGATGGCACTTTTCCTCAGCTAAAGATTTAGTGGAAAAAAAGAAGAAGAATATCATAACGCATAGCTGGAGGCAACGTCCAAATTGCACCTGCTGCTATCCCCGGCATATGACCATGGCATTGCATGCTAAAATGATGCCAAATTGTGTGGCATCATCCCTCGCCTGAGATCTAGAATACAACCCCAAACTTCATGCTAAGTCAGTGTTTTTAGTCCTCAATATGCATGCTATCAATTTCCACTATGCATGTTCTCAGTCCCCAATATGTATGTTCTCAGTCCTCACTATACGCCCGCGATGCGGCACTACAGCTGTGCTACACGCTGCCGCAGCGGTGAGACGTTCGGGATGGATGTCGCGTGCCACACCGCCCGCGATGCGGCACTACAGCTGTGCTACACGCTGCCGCAGCGGTGAGACGTTCGGTATGGATGTAGCGTGCCACACCGCTCGTGATGCGGCACTACAGCTGTGCTACACGCTGCCGCAGCGGTGAGACGTTCGGGATGGATGTAACGTGCCACACCGCCCGCGATGCGGCACTACAGCTGTGCTACACGCTGCCGCAGCGGTGAGACGTTCGGGATGGATGTCGCGTGCCACACCGCCCGCGATGCGGTACTACAGCTGTGCTACACGCTGCCGCAGCGGTGAGACGTTCGGGATGGATGTCGCGTGCCACACCGCCCGCGATGCGGCACTACAGCTGTGCCACACGCTGCCACAGCGGTGAGACGTTCGGGATGGACATAGCGTGCCACACCGCTCGCGATGCGGCACGCCCACTGGCCAGAGGTGATCGCGAACAGGCAGCACCGGCGCCACTCCCGACGCCCTGCAGGTGTGCACAAACCAGGACACGTGCACCGGAACTGCCGCGGCGGCCATTGTGAGCCACGGCGATGGCAAACCCCACCAGGCGAGATGTCTATCCTGCCGTTAGTCACCCCGCCATGGTGCAGGGCGTGCCAGCAGTCCAGCCTCAGCTGTCTACAGTCGGCTGGTCGCGAGTCGGCCGTGTATCTGCTCAGGATTGTAGAGTGGATAGCGAGTCCTGCCAGCGTATTGTCCACCGTTCGGACTTACGACAGACTAATGTGCAAGCTTTCATCAATGACCTTCGAACTGTCAAAGTTCACATTTCCAGGACATCGACTCAGTTCAACGGCCGCTTTATTGCACTTACGCATACATCTGCAAGAAAGTAGCAAAGCGAAAACCAAGATATATTGCAAGCAACGTTTATGTCTGTGCAAACAATGGATTCTTTCGATACACGATGAAGCAGTTATCACAGCATAGAAAGCAAAGCGAAGCAATCCAAAAGCCAACAGAGCTTACCTGATCATAACTCTGAGCGATAAATATCATCCCGGACGATAAGCCTTATAGACGGAAGTACCGCGCGGTGCCTTCAAAGAATGTTGCTACACATCTTCCAGATGCATGCAACTAGCATGTCACATTGGGTTGAAGATCTTTGAGCCTTTTTCTGAAAAAAAATGGCTTAAAAAACCAGATTCAAAAAGATGCTTGACACCAGATTCTTCACAAGGGCTGCAGCCACCACTGCCAGCTGTACCTCACGTACAAAACAATTATCGGATCCATTCCGTCACTTGGATCCCAGTTCGCAAAACTATGTTATCGCTTGACACTATTCCATGTGTACGTCCTATTTCCGCTCAGCAACGTGAGCACCCGCCTCTTCCCACACAAGGGCACCACTAACCGGCACCGGTGTACCGGTGACCGGACTGGTTATCCTAAAGCTATCGACACCCCTCAGCTGAGCAGAAGTCAGTTCCAGATATCCGGCGGCTCGACGAAGCCACCAGCGGCGGGTCACTTGGGCTGCACATGTTCTTAAGCGGCCGATCCCTTCGTGCAGTCCACGTCCAGCGAGTACGACTGAAATGGTACCGGGCGGTGGTCAGACCGGTTCCCCGTCCTCTCCCCTGTCTTGGGGTGATGCAAGAATTGGTATCCGGTTGAGGCGGTGAGGGCATCGGTCTCCTGTCGGGGTGGTGTGGGAATCCGTTTCATGTTGTAGTGGTGCGGACATCGATCTTCTGTCGGGGTGGTGTGGGGGTCTCCTGTCGGGGTGGTGCGGACATCGGTCTCCTGTCGGGGTGGTGCGGACATCAGTCTCCTGTCGGGGTGGTGTGGACATCGGTCTCCTGTCGTGGTGGTGCGAGAGGTTGCCGATGACATCTACATGTATTCATCTTCATTCAGTGATCTGTGGAATTCGTTACTAACGCCAACTGTGCTTCAGTTGGAGCCAGCAAGGGGAACATCTCACCACTCCTCTATTGAGAAATATGTCGTCGAATTTCCTCATCTGGGTATAAACATGTCCGCTTTCGGTTCGCAATCAATGAATGCATGTTTTCGATGAACAACCATAAGGAGCAAGAGCGAATCCAAATAGTCTCGTCTTGTGTACATGCAGGGAAATTGATGAGTGACTAGGGTCTGCTCAACCTGACTGGACCCGACCAGATCCGACCCGATCCGACCCAATCCAACACGACACAATCCAGCCCAGCTCGACTCAACCCGATCCGATCCAGCCCTACTCGACCCGAGCAGACCGACCCGATCTAATCCGATCCGACCTGACACGACACGACCCGATCTGATCCGATTCAACCCGACCCTACCGGACCAGACCAGACCTGACCCGACCCTACTCAGCCCAATCTAGTCTCTTCCCATCTTCTGATGGGACTTCTCCCCATCCTCTGAAGTTTCCCATTCTGTGTTCACGAAAAGGATTTTATGGCTGTCCTTCCCGTGTCAGGTCTGTGTAGGTGGTGCTGGCCACCATCGCCACATGCCGGCAGTGGTGTTGTGATGTTTCCCGCCCGAGTTATGTCTGTGTAGGTGCTGCTGGCTACCATCGCCACATGCCGACAGTGGTGTTGTGATGCTTCCCGAGTCAGGTCTGTGTAGGTGCTGCTGGCCACCATCGCCACATGCCGACAGCGGTGTTGTGATGCTTCCCGAGCCAGGTCTGTGTAGGTGCTGCTGGCCACCATCGCCACATGCCGACAGCGGTGTTGTGATGCTTCCAGAGCCAGGTCTGTGTAGGAGCTGCATGGCCACCATCGCCACATGCCGACAGCGGTGTTGTGATGCTTCCAGAGCCAGGTATGTGTAGGAGCTGCTGGCCACCATCGCCACTAACTACCATCGCCACATGCCGACAGCGGTGTTGTGATGCTTCCAGAGCCAGGTCTGTGTAGGTGCTGCTGGCCACCATCGCCACATGCCGACATTGGTGTTGTGATGCTTCCCGAGCCAGGTCTGTGTAGGTGGTGCTGAGCACCATCGCCACATGCCGACAGCGGTGTGATGCTTCCCGTGTCAGGTCTGTGTAGGTGCTGCTGGCCACCATCGCCACATGCCGACATTGGTGTTGTGATGCTTCCCGAGCCAGGTCTGTGTAGGTGCTGCTGAGCACCATCGCCACATGCCGACAGCGGTGTGATGCTTCCCGAGCCAGGTCTGTGTAGGTGCTGCTGGCCACCATCGCCACATGCCGACATTGGTGTTGTGATGCTTCCCGAGCCAGGTCTGTGTAGGTGCTGCTGGCCACCATCGCCACATGCCGACAGCGGTGGGATGCTCGATCCTGTGCCCCGGCACATGAGCTTTATATCCAGCTTCTTGCCTCCGCTGCTCTGGCATCACTAATGGTATCCCATGCTAGTGCTGACGGAGTTAACAGCCCGCGGCATTCGGTATTTCGTGGCCACCAATAATGGTGCCGATTGCCAGCTTACGCTCTTCGCTTACTTCTGGCCATGAGCTACAGCCCAGGTTTAACCGAATGCAGGACCAATTTCCGGTCAATGTCAAAGGGCCGTGAAGAGTGTTCCTTAGAACAAAATATGTTATCTTTTCGAGTTTGGTGTATGGCAAAATTTTGCCACCAGCATTGACGTCTCCTGCGCCTATATAGCTGGGTTTGATATCTTCTTTTTTGTACAACTTTTCCAGGAAGCTTTCGCTTCACATTGCATCTTTTGGAACACTTTGCTCTGCTGCCACTATTATCAAAATCATGGGTGCGCCATTGGCAACACCGACACGGCGCTGAGTTACGATCCAAGTTTAGACTGACAGTGCGGAGCTACAACCCCTCCGTGCGTGATACTAAGTCACCGCGCGTGTTTACCCATGCCTATGTGGTGCTGAATCACAACGGATGTTTACCGATGTCCTGCACTGTACCGAGTTAAAACGTTTGTTTCCCATGTCCTACGCGGTACTGAATCACAACGTTTGTTTACCCAGGGCTCACATTGTGACAAATTGCAGCGTATAAAACCATGGTCCACATTGTGCCGAGTAACAGCACGTGTTTACCCATGGCCCACACTGTGCCGAGTTACAGCACGTGCTTACCCATGGCCCACACTGTGCCGAATTACAGCACGTGCTTACCCATGGCCCACACTGTGCTGAGTTACAGCGCGTGTTTACCCATGGTCCACACTGTGCCAAGTTACAGCGTGTGTTTACCCATGGTCCACACTGTGCCAAGTAACAGCCTGTGTTTACCCATGGTCCACACTGCGCCGAGTTACAGCGTGTGTTTATCCATGGTCCACACTGAGCTAGGTTACAGCGATTGCTTTCACGTCGTGATAAATTATAGGCTATGTTTGCTCACAGTGCTGAGACATGACTGATGACTGACTGCTGAGACACAGACTAGGATCTGCTCACCGTGCTGAGTCATGACTGATGACTGGCTGCTGAGGAACACGGACTAAGATTTTCTCACAGTGCTAATATATGCTCACAGTGTTGATATATGACTGATGACTGACTGCTGAGACACACAGACTAAGATCTGCTCACCGTGCTGAGCCATGACTGATGACTGGCTGCTGAGACATACAGACTAGAATATGCGTTGCACTCACGATGCTGACTTCCGGTCAGTGTTGCACTCATCAAACTGAATTCGTTACTGTTAACTAACGATACTGAATTACATTCAGTGCCAGATTCGAGGTGGTGAGCAACGGTTGGAGATTACACTCACGGTGCTGACTGAGAACTCGGCCTGGTAGTAGTCGTAGACACTGGCCACAGCCGGCTTTGGGTCTTCCACTTCGTGCTCGCGCTGTACCACCAGGTGCAGACACTTCTGCTGTTTACCCAGCGAGTCGAAGTAGAACACCACCTTGTTGTTGTTCACCTCCCAGCGTTTCAGTCCTGTGGAGTGGAGATAGTTGTTCACCTCCCAGCGTTTCAGTCCTGTGGAGTGGAGATAGTTGTTCACCTCCCAGCGTTTCAGTCCTGTGGAGTGGAGATAGTTGTTCGCTTTCCAGCGTTTCAGTCCTGTGGAGTGGAGATAATTGTTCACCGCGTCCCAAACCCGCAGCTTGAGATCGCATGAAGTTGCCACGCTTCTACCTCGTGAAGCTATGTCTTCGTTATCCCGATAATTATCACACCAGCTTTGATTATAAGCACCCGAGTCTTGAGATGGGGAAGCATAGCTTTGACGAGCGTGACATCGTTTATCTAGGGATGCTCAGCGAGTCCGTGGTGGGGTAACATATATAAATTCAAGCAAGAGGACACGCTATCATTCATTTCGAAAGCATGAGGAGGAAGCGACTAGAAGCTCGGAACCCATTATCTCTCAATACTGTGGGTATAGAAAGTCGTACGCGACACAGCGGTACTGGGATTGGTTAGGCCATAGTGATCTGAGTGACAGTCGGCAGAGAGCGGTGGATGTTGAGCCTTTACGAAGTCCCAGCTTGAAGAGCTTGGACTACATTCAGACTCAATTTTTGCGGAAAAGCGGAACAAACATGAAGGGATGCGGTCCATTCGAAAAGACCACTCGCAATTACCCGCAGGTGGCAGACATTGTCTGCTACTCAGCTCAAACCAGTGCTTGAGCCGGGTTAGACTTACAACTCAGCACGACGGGTGTACTACATAAGTGACGTACCTCACGTCACTTATGTAGTACACCCGTCGTGATATTTGATCACGTAACTGTCGATACCGACACGGCCAATACGCACCCAGTGAGGCGTCCTTCTTCAGCTCCTTCAGGCTTCCTTTGTTCGGGATGAATCCGCTGACCATGTCCAGCTCTACAACCGCCATGTTGGACTCGCCGTCTTCTCTTATGTAGCGGACACAGACGTCTGTAAAGGAGGATGGTGTTGAAGTCACCAGTGTCCCTCGTTTACATTCAAGTAAATGGTGAGCAATTGGAGATGTCAGGATGTGGATCCTCGTGTGGCGCAATTGCACAGAACGGTATGGTACGGTATATGGCACGGTGCCTTACGGTACCGTATGTGGTACCTTGCACATCGGTGCGAATTCGGCCGGAATATATGGGCATAGTGTGAAAACGAAAGTCATGGGGTTAAGCATGCATTCTTAATGTCAACCATGCTGTCACAAGGCCACCACATAGACTGTTTCCGAATTGAGCTCCGAATTCGGCGGCGACGAGCGTCATTCAGTCTTGTTACGTGTAAGTCCAGCTTTACGTCTTCGAGGCTCCACCTTGCTCAAGCTGTCCAGCTTGATAAAACATAATTAAGTATCCGCTTCATTTATGCTGAGAGCTTTATTGTGTCGTTCTCTAATCAAATGTACGGTGTAAGCCAGTGCAAATGAACCAACGACGAAAGCTGACAGCGGCAGAGTCTGGTGACGTCATATCAACGCATGTGGTTCACGCGCTAGCCCAAATATAAAAATCATTGAAAACACTGATGAACGTTGAATATCTTCAATCCTTCTTTCTGCTTTTCCCACTATCAAAAGGAATCCAAATCCTTGTGAAACATGAAAAGTATTCTTGCCAGCACATATCTACAAGGCAGCAACTCTGACATGAACGATATTGCTCATACTTTAGCTATGCCTTTCTTTGGCGTTACAAACTGAGCCATTTTCCAGATCTGCATCTCAAATTTGTTGCCTGTGACATATCTGTTGTAAAATAGGGTCGCTATGGAGACACCCCCCCCCCCCACCATAAAAAGCAGAAGCAAACGGATGGGATGTCGTGCCTGTCTGGTGATATTTTGTCCCATTGTAAATATTTGTCAGCAGTGTACTCGATTGTCATACACGGTAGTATTTGCACGGGGCGGTTTTCCGTCACGAAGAGCTGGGTTGTTCGGTCGTAAATCACTACCTTGCAGCTCAGTGCTCCATCGGGAATTTCTGCTTCGAAACACGCAGAACAGAGACATAGATAGGTTATGGAGTAGCAAAGGAATATTCGTGCGCGTTTATTGATTCGTGGAGGAAATCAGCGCGGGGAATATGACAGTATTACTCATGACGCAAATGCCCTTTACATCCTGCATACACATGATACATTAACAACGCAGGTAAACCGAACCGCAATCTTTGAACCGCTTTAGCAATTTCTGGCGCATTTCATGCCGATAGATAAGTAGCAGACTTGTGCTCAACTCAATTTTTTTGAGTCGACTCGCATTTGACTCATAGATCTTGGGATCCGATTCAACTCATGATTCAGAGCAGGTCAAAATTATCTGATTCGACTCAATTCAGACTCAGAGCTCACAAAGCATGATTCGACTCGTGACTCAAACAGACTGACATAAATTTGAATCGATTCAGATCCGACTCAGTGGTGTCAGACTCATGAGCCATATCATTAAGTGTGCACTGCCCACACACACACACACACACACACACACACATATATATATATATATATATATATATATTATATATATAATATAATGTAAAAATGTTATAGGAAAAAATTTAGTCGTCATTTATGTAAGCACTTCATTTATTTTTAAAAAAAAAAAAAAATTAACTTAATACAAAAGAACTTAGATGCTCTGGGTTTAGACATTGCGTTAAAAAAGCAACCCTAAACCAGGAGGTGCGGTACATCAAAGTAACGTATAGATTATACTTTATTAAAATTACATAAACATAAATTATATTCTATGTATTACCTTATATTGGATCTATGTCTATATATGTGGAGTATTATATATGTATGTGAAGGGAATTCTAGACAATGTTATAGGAAAATAATTTATTCGTCAGACATTTTTATGTCAACTCAGCACTCCTTCATCGTATGCTTTCTAATTAAAGAAGAGAATTAGCATTTATTTAGACACCAACAAAGATGCTCTAACATCGAAACACCTGTTGAATGTAATATTTTTAAGATAATTTGGTTTTCACCGCACATTATTTATCATTCATCATGAACTGTAATCGTTGGTATATGTATATGTATATATATATATATATATATATATATATATATATATATATATATATATAATAACAGATAAATGCATGTGCATGCGAATAAAGTACTTGACTCGAAAAACATTAATGAGACGAATGGTTGCCAATGCATATGCAAAGCAATTAGTGCATAATACTTCAATCCACATGAGCATGATGCACAACCTGAATCAAATATACCTGACACACATCACCCAACCTCAACACAGCACCCAGGTCCTGCGCTGCAATAGGTTTCTGCACAGAATAAAATTGCGTTGGTTTGTTACGGGCCCCCATGAAGTTGGTTTGGTATCGGGCTTCAAGGTTCCTCTTCACCATTTGTTTACATGCAATTTTACCGACTTTCTCTACGCTATCTTGCATATTTTATGGCAATATGGACTACTTTGACGTATTCCAATTGAAAGACCTATTATTTAGCTTCAGCAAAGGGTATCCTAAATGATACAGTAATAATCTTCCTGCCTTACAGTGTGCCATTTTCGGTAGACTCACCATCAAGCGCCTCCAAAATAAAGGGATTTTCCCGATATTGGTAGGGTCCCTCTACCGTCCATTTTACCTGTTTAAGTTGTCACCCTCGTTCAAGAGCGGAAGAAAGGACAGTCGGGGTGGGGAGGGGTAAGATTCAGCCAGCAATTTTTTTCTTGCTTTCTCATCTGGAGGTTGAATTTCATAAGTTATTAACTGTTTGACAATGAGCTGCTGTGATCAAGTAAAGTGCTCAAATTTCACTGAAATGGGTGCAAATTGAGTTACGATGCATAAGGTTTGAAGAAAAATATTCTCCATACCGGATGACTACAAAATATTTACATCCACGTGCCGGATCACAATGCACAAATCCAACCTTGTCTATGCATGATAATAAAATGCGTTGGAACAAATGTTCACTGGAAAGAACGGGACAAGTTTATAACTCACCTGGTGAGCGGAAGACAAATATATTTGCTTGTAGAAGAAACAAAATTAAAAGTGACCATCGCGTACGATTAGAGAAAAGTGTTTCGGAACCAAATTGATACCCATAGTAAAAAGAACTTCGGCTGACGTCATGCAGGCTTTAAGGAAAACTTCGATCTACCTTCTAGTGAAGGTACCTTGGGTTTGTTATTTGTCACACGCGCGCCTGATATGATATCAGACGCGCGTGTGATAAATAACGAACAAACGCAATTGTATTAAGTGCAGTTGCCTATTGCAGTGCAGGACCGTTTCGGTTCCATATTCTTTTTCACAATCACAACCCATTGCTGTGTGTTGTGTTCCTGACACTAGAATTGACTCATGCATGATATTGATTATGAATACCAAGCTTAACATTAATAGGTACTTATTTGTAGTTATTGTCATTGGTTTTTGGTAAATAACTGCAGTACCCCTCATTCTTTACTCACTGGCAGCTGACAATTTGAAAATTGTAATGCATGAATAATTAAGCATGAATAATTATGCTGTGCTTTACTCCCTACTTTGTGTCATGGCATACTATTCACAAAGATACATGCTTTATATGATTTGTTCATAACATGCATTTGAGTCGCAAGACTCAAATGACTCATTGTGATTTGAATTATTGACTCATGATTTAACTCATTTTAAAAAAGAAAGATGTGATTCAACTCACGACTCAAGATATATTTTGGGGAAAGGAATCGATTCAACTCACGACTCATCCAAAAACGATTGATTCATGAGTCGATTCTCGATTCAACTCGAGTCAAGCATAAGTCTGGTGATAAGTAGTGTTAGTGCATTGCCATTTATTGGGGATCAACCGACACAATCCACGACGAAATATTCCAATGAGAACCACGAAGTACGTTATTCAATTAATTTCGTATTGAAACAGGATTAATATTAATGTCGTGTGAGACCTGGGGGCATGTCTCCCCATTCGGACACATAATCGCTTGCATCTAGGTTTTCCCCGCTGGATTTGGGGAAATGTCACATTTCTGAAACAGAGCCTCTGACATACACATGAACATACAGTACTTTTGCACATGAGTGCATCCTGGGTGCTTACCTATGCTGTGTTTCAGGCATTCCTTTTGATTGGGCTTCGGTTTGGCGTTCACCTCTATTGTGAGGGCTTCACTTGGGCTCGACTTCTTCACGTTGTACTTAAGAACGGCCTGGTAAAACAGTGAACTGTCTTGTCAATCTGAACAACAACCAGTGCATCTATCTACAATTTACGCTCGGAATATTTCTGAAAGATACATGTCTAATTAGGTGACAATACATCCCGCGATTAAGTATTTGCAGCTTAACTACGAACATACAGTAGATAACATGCAACCCGAACGACTAGCACAGACAATAGCTCACTGCTGAACAGTGGGAGCGGATGTCCCGTGATGGTGGAAGTTATATATCCGGCACGATATTTTAACATCATCTGTGACGCGGCTGACCTGGACCAGTGCACAGCCGGCGCCCTCGGCACGGACGTGCACGGTGTTGGGCAGCGGCGACACCGGGCTGGTGCGCGTCAACAGTCGGTTGGCGGCCGTCACGCCGATGACCGTGTTGGCCGCGTGGTCGTCGGTCACGTGCAGGTCCAGCTGCGAGTCGCGGGACTGCGACACATCGCCAGAGAACACGGCCAGAGCCTCCAGAGCCAGCACCGTGTCCTGCCAGTCAGCCCAGGTCAGACCCGTGCTCATGGACTGTCCTGCCGATGATCTGGCGGCATTTGCTTTGTGGAGCAGCATCCGAGTCAGTCAATTCAGGTCAGACCTCTGCTCAGAGACAGTCTTGCCGATGATTATTGTATTTTATTACGATACAATGATACATAATGACTAGCATGGTTTACTTTGAGAACAATGAACAGTGGGGCGTGAAACTGCTCTATCGGCAACGCTGCGCAGTCGTTTGGACAATTTTGTGGATTATGAAGCAGACTACCGCAAATAGATTTACATGCCGACATGCCCAAAAAGGAATACACCAAACTACTTAAACTATTCTTAATGTCAATGCCTCTAATAATAGCAAACCATCACCATACGAGAAAACAACGCACATGAAAGTAACAATTTTGCCTTAATAAAAGTTCCCGAGCGTGGCACCATTCCTGCCCTGAACCGGAGCTGCCTTTAACTGGCATGATTTCAGATGAACCCATCGCCCTTCCCCCCATTCCTGCTTCCCCGCACTAACCAGCCCTGTCCCTGACTGACCTGAGTAGAGACGAACCTGCTGCCCTTCCCTTCCTCCCTCCCTGCATGAACCAGCGCTGTCCCTGACTGACCTGAGTGGAGACGAACCCGCCGCGACTATTGCGTTGCTTTGTGATCCAGCGGACGGCGCCCAGCGCATCCACCACGTTGTCGTCGCCGGCCTCCGCCTGCAGCTTCTTCATGGTCAGGACGTTGTAGGCGGACATCTCGACACTGAGAGCGCGGTTCTCCTCCGAGCCTGTAGCGGACAAGAGGGCACCAACGACCCTGTACCAATGACCATGCACCAGTGACCCTGTATCAGTAACCACACACCAGTGATCATACACGAGTGACCATGCATAAGTGACCCTACACCAGTGACCCTGCGCCCTAATGCTCCCTAAAACCAAAATAACTAAATAACTAACACCAGTGACCCCGTACCAGTGACCATACAGCAGTGACTTTACACCAGTGACCGTGTACCAATGACCCTACACCAGTGACCCTATATCACTGGCCCTACTGCATCGATGACCCTGCATCAGAGACTCCACACCAGTGACCTTACACCAGTGATCCTGCACCAGGGGCTTCACTCCAGTGACCTTACACCAGTGACCATACACCAGTTACCCAGCATCAGGGACTCCACACCAGTGACGTTACGCCAGTGATCAATGGACTTACACCAGTGACGTTACGCCAGTGACCAATGGACTTACACCAGTGACCCTGTGTCCAGGGACCTTAAGCCAGTGATCATACACCGATCATACACCAGTGACCATAAACCAGTGCCTTACACAGTGACCCTTTACCAGTGACCTTACACCAGTGATCATACACCAGTGACCCTACACCAGTGCCCTACACAGTGACCCTGTACCAGTAAACCTACACCAGTGACCGTACATCAGTGATCCGGCGAACCCTACGCGGACGAGACTGCACCAACACGGGCGCGGCAGCACGCCGTGTTGTCGAGCTGAGCCGCTGTGTCTCGCCCGTCATACGTCACATGGTGGGCGGAGCCGGGCGGACGACTCCCGGACACCATGGTGTCCCCGACTCCTGGTGCCAGCACGTGTCTGGCGATGGCCAATGGCCATGACGGGCTGACTACTGGCCGCAACCACTGACTACTGGCCGTAACCACTGACTACTGGCCGTAACCACTGACTACTGGCCGCAACCACTGACTACTGGCCGTAACCACTGACTACTGGCCGCAACCACTGACTACTGGCCGCAACCACTAACTACTGGCCGCAACCACTGACTACTGGCCGTAACCACTGACTACTGGCCGTAATCACTGACGACTCGCTTCCGACATACCACCAGTACCAGCCAGCACATCTCCATCATCAGCAGATCTTTTCCTCTACACCAGTACACCTCTCCAGTACCAGTACACCTCTCTAGTACCAGCACACCTCTATGGTACCAGCACACATATCCAGTACCAGTATACATCTTCAGTACCAGCACACCTCATCCTCGGTACCAGCAACCATATCCAGCACCAGCACACATATCCAGTACCAGCACAAGAGCACCACCCCGCAGCACGTGTCCAGGCGGCGAGTACCACTGTCACAGCATGCATTTGTCGCCGGTACCAGCCTCATGTAGGTACTAGTTCGTCCCGGTACCAAGTGTGTCCGGCATTAAGCTGGTCCTGCGGTACTAAGCTCGTCCTGTTGTACTAGCCTGCCCCCGTACTACTAACCTGTCTCCAGTACTATTATGTCCCAGTGATACTAATCCGTCTCCGGCACTAATCAGTCTTCGGCACCACTTTACCCCCGGTACTAAACCGTCCTCACGGTACTAACGTCTCACCGCGGTGCTAACTGATCCACTGTTTCGCTGTCCACAATGCAGGGCTAACCACAGCCCACTCCTATACCCGGGGAACGCTGCACCACATTTTCCCTGTCGAGTAAGTCCATTGTAGGACACACATTGAGGTGCACATTCCCTGGAGTACACGCCAAGGAAGGTGGCCGAAAACTGCAGTACGCCACACCGTGAAGGTGCAGGAGGGGGCAACAGACGAACCAATACGTACCCTCAGCACGCCAGTGCACCATGCCGGCCTCCCGCGTAGCCCGCCTCTTCAGTTCGGCCAGGCCGGCACGTGCCTCGGTAGTGTGGCCGGCCAAGGCGCGAGCATACGTCCTCAGGGTGAGCGAGTACAAGTCAGGCGTGCGATCCTGTGGGCAGCGGACACATTCAGTAGTCAAGTAACATACGTGTGTGCACGGTGAATGGTATCTGCTCGTCCATCGCGTGAGGAATCGCATTCAGTAGTCAATATAGTGAAGGGTGAAGCCCGTCCTGGGAGTTTCAGAATGTTTGAAGTGTTGACTGCATGTTGCACCGAAAGGATCGACCTCAAATGCGAATTCACCAGACACACATGCAGGATGATTGCGATGTCCTTGGTGCCAAATCGTGCACAGTAATGTCATTGGTCACAACATATCCCATCAGGGGACTACCATGCAAATTCAGTATGGCAAGAGCAAGCTAAGAAAATGCTGTAGCATGTCTGGTTCAGTCGTCTTGGCACTCTCACCTAGTCAGAGGAAGACGTCTCGGAGGGCGGATGCGTCGCTCTCACCTTTGTCAGGCACAGGAAGGCGTCTCGCAAGGTGTTGCTGCGAAGCTTTACTCCCGACTGTAGCAGCGCGATGGTGACGAACGCCGTGAGCGATTCTTGGCCACCGGCTGACACGCCGCCCTTGTGAAGGAATCGTGGCGTCACACACAGCTGTCTTCACATTTCTGCTGCCGCCGGCTTCACACATCTGCCGCCACTGGCTTCACACATCTGTCGCCACTGTCTTCACACATCTGCCGCCACTGTCTTCACACATCTGCGCCACTGGCTGCACACATCGACCGAAGCTGTATTCATACACCTGCTTATGCTGCATCCACACGTCCACTGACGCTCTATCCACACGTCCACTGACGCTATATCCACACGTCCACTGACGCAGTATTCATACACCTACCAAAGTTGTAATCACATCCACCAACGCTACATTCATATCCACGTACGCTGCATCCATTTACTTTCCAACGCCGCATCTACACATCCACCGACGATGTTTTCACGCATCTACTGACGAGGTTCTCACGAGCATACTGCAACTATTGTAATATGTTATAGCTTGGATGAGGGGTAAATTGACTTCGGGCATAACATTTCAACTGGGTGTCAAGGCATGCATTTTATATAGATATTCTCGTGCAGAATCCGTGCAGGATCCGAACCACTAAATATCGGTGTGAGGAGCCCGTACACCAATCTATATCACCACAGAACCATGACCCACAATCGGATCTCGCCAGAACCCGGACCCACCATTTGTTCTGCCTGACCGAGGCCTGCGCCTACCTTCATCTCCTTGTGCAGCACCCTGCCGACTGTGGGAAAGCAGCCGTTCTCCAGCTGGTGCGACTCTATCCAGTCTACGCTCCCACGCAGGTCGTCCGAGTCGACGAAGATGTACTTGTCGGCGTCGCTGAACGATCGCACGACGAACGCCGTCAGCCACATGGAGCCCGACTTGTCCGACTTGCCGAACGCCGAGTACGACTTGTCGTCGTGTCGGTACGTCAGCTCGCGCTGGTAACCTGGTGCGCCAAGTCATGTCGGGTCAGATCAAGGGAGGAGGCGCAGAAGTGCAATTAAGCAGCACGTTCGTTCTACTGGGATAGCTCGTTGTAGTCTGTCAGTCGGGAAACACTGGGCATTGTCGGTCTACTGGGATAGCTCGTTGTAGTCTGTCTGTCGGGAAACAATGGGCATTATCAGTCTACTGGGATAGCTCGGTCCAGTCTGTCTGTCGGGAAACAATGGGCATTGTCAGTCTACTGGGATAGCTCGGTCCAGTCTGTCTGTCGGGAAACAATGGGCATTGTCAGTCTACTAGGATAGTTCGGTATAGTCTGTCTGACGGGAAACACTG
This sequence comes from Ashinkailepas kermadecensis, assembly GCA_034440615.1. Taxonomy (NCBI): domain Eukaryota; kingdom Metazoa; phylum Arthropoda; class Thecostraca; family Neolepadidae; genus Ashinkailepas; species Ashinkailepas kermadecensis. The sequence continues at coordinate 397,004 of JAOTOM010004746.1, read as the reverse complement.
GGCATTGTCAGTCTATTGGGATAGCTCGGCCTAGTCTGTCCGTTGGGAAACACTGCGCGTTGTCGGTTTACTGAGGTAGCTCGGTCTAGTCTGTCGGTCGGGAAATACTGTGCATTGCTGGTCTACTGCAACATTTGGTGGACTATTCGGTGTGCATCATTGGAAAAGAGGAGTTGACTCCGTGATCTGACATAGCGCTACCCCGAAGCGCTACCCTGCGTTTGCTAAATAAATAGCGTTACCCTGACTACATAGCGTTACCATGACTTAGCTCACAGATCAGGAAGCAAGTGTCTCACCTGTCTTCATGAAGCGGACAAGTTTGTCCTTGAGCTGTTTGGTGAGCTCGCCGACGGCAGTCAGATACTTCATGACATGGATGTTGGGAACGAACAGGATCATGTTCTGCTCACCGCAGCCAGTCGGCTGCCTCACCAGCGAGTCCAGGTTCTGCCCGCAGAGCCACATGGTCAGCTCAACACGTGGTACGATATGCCGGTAGAAACTCCCGCCGTTCCGCAGCTAATGCAGTGGGACGTGGTGCCGAAGGGCGGATAAACAGCGGCGAGTGAGACGACTGTATTTCAGTCGTCTTACCGTCAGGTCACGGTTCTTCTGCGCGGTACCCTGCCCACTCGCGGTCCCTTGACACCGTATCTTGCCCACTTTCCGCCCATTGAACAACGTTTTGCAATTTCGTGAGCAGCGAAGTGACCGCGAAAAGACAGGTAAGATCGATAACGCAAACTCAGCTGTTGTGATGGTATCAGATCATTGCAGCATGTGAGGACCTTGACGATCACTTTTTGGGTTATCGTAATTCAAACTCTGGTTACATCAAATGCGACGCACACGGATATGAATCTGTACAGCGTCGGTGAGGACGACAGATATGGGCCTGTCCAGTACCAATCAGGACCAAAAGTTTGAGGATGCCCAATGTCGGTAAAGGACAGATACGATGATGTCCAATGTCAGTGACGACAACAAAGGTGAGATTGCCCAGTGCCAGTGAAAACGACATATAGGAGGCTGTTTAGTGCAAGACGCCTATGACCAAGTCCAATGTCAGTGGAATGGCAAATAGCAATGAGCAGTGAGTCACTGTTATTCCAAACAGCTGTGATGAGCCGACGTACGTCAATACTTGGCCCGAGAAGATCGCCGACAACAGAGATGTGGGCGCGCTCCGACCCTGGCACCAGATCATCGGGCAGACTGAGCTGCCAGCTCACCTGCGTGTCAGCGTCTTCACCTGTGAACAGACCAAGACACGCCGGACGTCACAGAGCCGGCCACACGGCCGCCGCGAGAGGAAACCCACGTGCAAGCACAAGACATGCTGCGAGCCTGAATATACGCCAGATTGAAACTAGCGGGCCCAGATTGTTTTCCAGGACCGGGCCTGCCTTCACTGACGTCTCGTGAACCTATGGAACAGTGCGCTATTACTGTGGCCAATACTCTGAATCACAGCATAGCTACCAGTGAGCATCTCCCACCTGCTGATGGTGGAGGTGGGACATCGAAGATCCCACTTGGCAGTGGGAAGCCTCACGTCCTCTGGGCGGCCTACATCCTCATCACAGCGAGCCTTTTCGGTGGCCCTTAAACCATTCTCGGACGGGGGATCACTGATACATTGAGCACAGACTCGCCATCGCCCTCTCCTCCATTGTCTAAACAGCGTGTTCAATACTCACCTGTGATACACATGTAGTTTGAATGGACGACCTCGCGCTCGAAACCCTCGGGCTCCACTAAGATCGGTCTGGTAACAGCGTCACTGCGGCACAATCAACGGTGCTTTTTAGCACCCAGTGTCTTTCGACATAGTCACAAATGGCCACATACAAAATATGAGCACTTGCATGACATTGCCAATCGATAGCCAATTTCAGAAGTTAAAATTCGCAATGATGGAAGTTCAAACCGGTAATTATATACCTTCAAATTGTCTCCCGTCACAACGTAACTCGTTTCCTCTGCGTGAATTTGAATTTCATCTAACTCAACAGGAATCACCACGTCCCCCCCCCCCCCGCCAACCTTGGGGAGTCCCAGCTGGATCAGCGTGCACCGACAGGGCATTTGACGAGCGACGGCGAACGATATCGTCCGCGCGCTCTTTCGATCCAACCTTGAAACTTCTCACCCCTTCGCCGCAATTGCTCCGTCAACTTCCAGTGCAGTCTCGAGAAGCCAGAAATGTTTACCTACCCGTTATCCACCGGCTGCACACCATTTCCTTACGTGAAGCTGGGTGGTGAGGCCGAGCCGCACGCAGTCGGCAGCTGCGGGAAAACCTCGGCCACCACCGTCACGTTGACATGGCCCAGTTCTCTGGGAATCAGGCTGTATGACACGACCTCCGACCCATCGGTCTGAAGGCAAAACGTCTTCACCTGCTCCGACAGCAGGTAGAACTGCTCCGAATCCACGAGCGTCAGTTTGACCTGCCGGCGACACGACGGTCTCGTCAGCATCAGCCCGTTCCATCTGATTCGGCTGGCGACGCACATTTGCTTCAGGAGAGGTGAGTATCTGCTTATGCAGAGGCGAAAACACACTGGCTCTTCCTAACCCTCACCTACCGGGAAATAAGAGGGTGGGTGGATACCACCACTAAGCCCTCCTCTCCAAGTCAGTGTTTAGCTATGCAAACAACACCGTGTGAGACAGTGCTCTGACATTTTGGATAGCTGATGATGCATCTGTTGTGCATGTTGTGATGCAACGAACAAGTCCAGGTTATGTCAAGTTACTTAGATATGACGTCATTATTGAGGGCACGTCAGGCAAATTTGTGCTAATACGGCGATGATATTGCACACGCATCAGTATCAGTGAACTAAAGCTCCTCATGCTGTACAAATGGATGTTTTATTAATCAAATATCGATGGCAAGTGATTCATTAACATTTCCCACTTCACATAAGGTCATTACCATTTTAAAGGTTGCAAAAGTTCAATGACCTTTGTTGCAATTTTAGGTTCTATGCATGTGCTTTCTTCAAGGTTTCCTCAATGGAATACGGTAATATTTACTTTATGCTCCCGAGAACCCATCACAGAGTCCTGATCCTGTAAGGGCACTGACCGTCGCTGGCATCGGGCAGTTTGTCAACGCCAAATGACACGGGAGGGGTTGGTACGAGCCCCTGGCAATTCCAAGCAGAGAAAACTAGAGAAAGAAAAAGTACCAGCGTGCGGCTTGTTACCAGATCTTGCGACTGACGCCAAGCATGGCCATGTGGGGTCCTTGATTGACCACAGGGGAGAGGTGTAAGGAGAGGTTTTGTCATAGGTTCAGAAGATTTGTGAGTTTTTCATAAATCTTGTCGCATCTACTGCTCATATGCGCACACGATACTTACCAAAGTGTTCATTCAGATATTGTCAGTTTAATGACGCTATGTGTCGCTCGTAGGGCTATAACTCATAGTACAGGTATACTTTCAAGTCAAGCCCCTGGTAACAATTCTGAAATTTCGCTAAAACCTTCATTCCATTGTCTTTATAGCAATATAATGCAGTCAACTTCAGATCCCCTCTTTCGAAATGTATTTGGCTCCCATGTATCCTGGGATGCGGGCTCCGAGCGGATCCCAGACATTCGGCCGGTACCTGCTGGCGAACTGACATCGGCTTTTGACGGCTCGAGCGACGGCCGTCGTCCGATGTTGTACTTGGTCAGTTCCGGTGCCGGCGACGACGGCCGGCGGGCGGGTGCTGTGTCGTTGTGTCATGGCACAGTCTGAAGTCATTTTCGCCGTGTCACCATTGTGACACCAGCGTCATCATTGTGCCATGTAGTGCATGTGGGCTTGTCTGGAGTGCGACGACTGGACTCCTCCCTTCACGGTGTGGTGCAATAGGTGTTCCCGGCCAATGACAGGCCAGGGCGTTACGCCCCGGTGGACCAACGCTTCGTGCCCTCTCGCGCCCGGTACCCATGTCGCGCGCGCATCTCGACAGTCGGGTCTGGACGGTCGGCGAGGTGAGACGCTACCGCGCGGTACGACGTTGGACGGTAGTCGGTAATGGGTGGGTGGAAACTTGGAGGAATAATTTCGCTGGTGTTTGCTGTTGTTGAATTGGAGGAACTGTTGCAACTGTTGCACAAGTTGTCGCCGTTTGGTTAAATATCAGCCCGATCAATACAAGGGCAGTAACGGCTGGTATTTTAGAGAACCTGTTGGGTTTGGAACCAGTTGTCGCGAGCGAGAAAAACCCTAGACTATCACTTTCAGACAAAGGGACATGCTTACAGTAATAATTGCCGCTAAATTATAATCTTGTCATCCAATCCCAATATCACCCCACTGTTCTCAAATTCGACAACTGTTGCCTAAGGTCATTTTAGTCCACCGACCTTGGATAACCTCGATCTTCGGATGATTCGGATATGGTGTCAACGTTCCAACCACGTCACCCAGCGGCGGTGCCACCGATATTCTCCGGCCGGCTGACAGCTGACGCTCTAAGCCGGATGCTGAATGCCAGCGCGTAAGAAGACTCGAGTTCCATCGCACCAGGACCAGGGGACACCAATGCAGGCCGGATCTCCATAAACTGAAGCTAGGGAACGGCATAACGCTTGCCGCCATTCACGTGTGCCGCCAAAGCACACACGATGTGTGTGTGTGTGTGTGTGTGTGTGTGTGTGTGTGTGTGTGTGTGTGTGTGTGTGTGTGTGTGTGTGTGTGTGTGTGTGTGTGTATGTGTGCGTGTGTGCGTGTGACTGTGGGTCCTGATGTCGGGTTGCCAGCCACGCACGACCGGTAGAATCTCTTCTACCGGTTGACAGCTGCCGGAGCAGTTGACAGCACTCACCGGCAGAGGGTCGCCGTGGTAGTTGCGCACAGACACCTTGAGCACCAGCTTCTCGCCCCGCTTCACAGAGTAGGGCAGCGTGTAGCCGACGAAGAACGGCTGGAAGGTAATGAGCGGCGCCGGTGGGGCGATCCCGAGGCCGGCCTTGTCGGAGCTGCACACGGCGCCGCCAACCCACTCGGTGATGGTGTCGGGCGCCTCCATCTGTAGCTCCACCAGGCCATCCTCACTGCACACACAGACACAAACAGCCTTCTGTAGCACCGACAGGCCATCCTCACTGCACACACAGACACAAACAGCCTTCTGTAGCACCGACAGGCCATCCTCACTGCACACACAGACACAAACAGCCTTCTGTAGCACCGACAGGCCATCCTCACTGCACACACAGACACAAACAGCCTTCTGTAGCACCGACAGGCGGTCCTCACGAGCAAACACACACACACAGACAGACACACACACACACACAGACAGACACACAGACAGACAGACACACACACAGACAGACAGACACACAGACACACACACAGACACAGACACACAGACAGACAGACAGACACAGACACACACACAGACAGACACACAGACACAGACACAGACACACACACAGACACACACACAGACACACAGACACACAGACACACAGACACACACAGACAGACACAGACAGACACAGACACACAGACAGACACACACAGACAGACAGACACACAGACACAGACACACAGACACACACAGACAGACACACACACACACACACACAGACACAGACACAGACAGACAGACACACAGACAGACACACAGGCACACAGACAGACACACACACACACACACACAGACACACACACACAGACACACACACAGACACAGACACACACACACACACACACAACAGACACACACACACACACACACAGACACACACACACAGACAGACACACAGACACACACACACAGACAGACACACACACAGACACACAGACACACAGACACAGACACACAGACACAGACACAGACACACACAGACACACACACACACACAGACACACAGACACAGACACAGACACATACACACAGACACAGACACAGACACAACACAGACACAGACACACACACAGACAGACACAGACAGACAGACAGACACAGACAGACAGACAGACAGACAGACAGACAGACAGACAGACAGACAGACAGACAGACACAGACAGACAGACAGACAGACAGACAGACACAGACACAGACACAGACACAGACAGACACAGACACAGACACAACACAGACACAGACACACACAGACAGACACAGACAAGACACAGACAGACAGACAGACAGACACAGACAGACAGACAGACACAGACACACACACAGACAGACAGACACAGACACAGACAGACACATACAGACAGACAGACACACAGACACACAGACAACAGACAGCAGACAGACATACAGACAGACATACAGACAGACACACAGACATACAGACACACAGACAGACAGACAGACACACACACAGACACAGACACAGATACAGACACAGACACAGACACAGACACACACACACACACACACACACACACACACACACACACACACACACACACACACAGCCTTCTGTAGCACCGCCAGACCGTACTCACCAATATATATATATATATATATATATATATATATATATATATATATATATATATATATATATATATATATATATTATTGTTACGCTTCTCGTGGTATGTAGCCATTGCCGGTAGTAGTGGATAATTCGCAACTAGTGTCAACTGCAAGCCCACAGACATCGGGCGTTGCCTTAATGGTAAAAGCCACTGCCCTGATAGGCATAAAGACAGCATTATCAGCGCGTATGTGAAGAGGGTGATTAGGCACTGTAGTACCTGGCAACTAGCGCACACAGAACGTAGAATGAAACAAATGCTCGCCAACAACAACTATCCGATGCATACCATCGACAAGCCCATCAGAACGCCGTCACCAAACACGTCACAATCCAGTCCTGTACTCTAACACAGTGTACTCCAACACCACATACAAACGGTTCTAGAAGACAAAAAAAACAGTATATCCCCTGCTTGTCAGACCGATGAAGAGGTGCTTCGAATCATTGTGAAGAGTCACTGTAAGCCTATTGTCCCCGACGATGAATTTAAACTAGTGATTTTCTATAAGAACCCCACAACTCGTTCATTCGTGATGCACAAGAAGCGTACTGTAACGAATAACTGTAACTGTAACGAATCATTGTTGAAGTAGTGCAATGTAATTTATCAATACAAATGCACAACTGCAGACTGCGCGCTCCGATCCGATAGCAATTACATTGGAATGACGACAACCTTACTCAGCATGAGTATCACCATACATTTGCAGAGCGGTGGCCCACAGACGCATACGAACGTATACCACGACACACGCCTCACGAGACAACAAATGGTTGATAACACCACTATCATCCCCAGATCACACGAACCAAGACGCCTTCACATATACGAAAGGCCATATACGTACGCGAAAGAAACCCGGCTATAAACCGACATGTTAATGCGCGAGGTACCCTGTCACTGTATGACGGATCACCCCTGGGGCCAAGATGACCAATTGTGACCTTAACGCCAAAATAGCGAATGTTTTTGGTGTGGCCTTGTGAATAATGACAAACATTAACTTTAATTTTCTGCTGCGTAACATCACCCAAATTTGCTTAGCACGCTCATTTATCGGTGTGTTGTAAAATAAACTGACTATATATGTGCTGTGGTAGCGTAATATTTGCGAGTGTACGCTCGTCAATACTTACATTCGTCCTATATACCTATACGCGACTTCGACTTTTGTTGAATGGCAGACAGTTCGAAATTAATGTAGGATGGCCTGTAACTGCACTAGTTAAGTACATATTGTAATAAGTATTCTCACCTTAATGTTAAAAAACTAATACAGTTACAGGTCATCCTACATTTACTTTGACTCTTGTACATTATATATGATCTGTGTAACTTAAACGTGTTACCTGTGTGACTTAGTGAGCAATCTGCACTTATTCCTGATGGTTTCATGTGAAATGACGAAACGTCGCTATGAAGGATATAAACTATGCGTTCTTTAAGCAAGACATTTCGACTCCTTATAAGCTTTGGCACTATTTTGAATCAACACGAATGCGGACCCAAAAGAGAATAAGAAGAATCGAAGCAACAACAAATAAACTAATCAACAGTAACGCTGCAGTGACTTTTAACCAGCAATGCACATATACATAGATACACACACACACACACACACACATATATAGATATATATATATATATATACATAAATATCTTCCATGATATTTGTACAAGGACGGTCTGGATATACAGGCGCCGAAACACGTCACGTATTTACCTTCAACAAGCGAAACATGGAAACGAACGAACCCATGCTGCCGAACAGTGGATGTGCCAGGACACCGGCAATGTTACCGCCGTCGAGCGGTGCAGCCGAACTGACTTGGGAGTGCGAGCGTTACCCACCCGACGGCGTGCAGGTCGAACAGCCACGTCTCCGGGAAGTAGGTTCGCACGACGTCGGGCACGTCGGACGGAGGCGGCTCAACCTCCTTTGTACGTGAGGGGGAATCTTGAACTACGCCAAGCCCGGGACGTCCTGCCACGAAACGGACATCACAGGCACTTCTGATTATTCAGTTCATGCAAAGCTCTCTCAGCCGCAGTGGGGACGAGTGGTCTACGGGTAAGGTGCTCGTCTCACAATCGAAAGATTGTGGGTTCGAGTCTCACCTGTCGCTACTCTTCGCCCGCGACCAATCGGCGTGAGAGATTGGCGACGCTATATGACTTAGCAGTCGACGTGTCGTAAAACCAATAACCAACCAATCTCAGCCGCAGCGCTAAGTGCGAAGTCAGCTACACACTGGCACTGGGATTATCGGCCAATTCGACCAGGTCACCAGGTGTTATTTCTGGAGTGACGTATTATGAAAATGACTAACAGCAGCTGCGGCTATTTGGGTGGCAATTTACTTCTGGTTCACATACAACTTAGATAAAAAGATATACGGTGTCATGGACAAAAAGTCCGATCGCATCGAAACTGGAAGAGCCAACGTCTTGGGAAAAAATGAGAGAGAACAAATCGAAGTTTATACCAAGTTTTACCAATAGCACATTGCCAAGACATTATTTTTACATACGTGCAAAAAGAATGACGACGCATCGGCCCCTCATCCGCTTTCTGGGAAGCTCATGGATAAGCTACTATAAGCAAGCAGGGACATAGAATGTTCAGCGGTACAATAAAACTCATGTTTATGGCTGAAGTGATGGCCCATAAAGTTAATCCAGATTGGCCAAGCTTAACCTGCACTCTTCCTCACAAAATGGTAAAGTTCCCTTCACCCGCCACCTACCCTAAACATTTTATCTCGTTAGCCCTCTTACTCTCGGAGATCTTGATGGAAGCCGGAAACCCTCCCTATTCTGAACGGTGCATGTATTCGTTACGCATGGACTAGGTATAATTGTGGTTGGAAAAATTAGGATTTCGAGCGTTCGAACAAAGAGGATTTCAGGTTTAAAAAACGTGACGGTAGGGCCCGGCCAGGCCGCTCAAATGCACATTTGTAGTATCAAAGGCAGCCAAGGGGGCGGGGTCTGCCACCCCGTCCGCGCCCCACCTTAGCAACAAAAAAATACACAAGATGAAACAAGAAAATTTGAGATTATCACCGCGTAAAACCAAATCATTTCGGCGCGCTACGCGCGTCAAGTCTTACTATTTCTTCACATTTTTTTTCGGAGTCCAGCTCCCCTTAACACGCGCCCTGGAGGGCCTCTGAAAAGTACGCGCACTGGGGGGGGGCGGATTCCGCCCCACCCTAAGATCTCGGCTCCTATTAAAGCTGGAGGAAAGAAATTTGCATGGTGAATGGGTACGGTAGTGAACTCTATCGTGTGGAAATTTCATGACCTTAGGTCAATATCTTCAAGGTCAAATGAGGTCACATTTGTCAAAATTTTCTTGTTTTGCGTGGCTTGGCGTGGCTGTGATTGTGTTTAAATGCTCCAAAATGGGCATCAATGATGTTTTGGATATTACTAATGATGCAATACAGATGCTAGACCCGACATTTGACCTCAGGTCACCTACATAGCAGCACTTTATCAGGTCAGTTACCTGTTCCAGTTACCGGAACCGGGCCGCCCGCCCGACTGCTCCGTCGAGCAGCTCGGCGCAATCGGCTTTGCGAAGAAAGGGGTGAAGTACATGAATAAAGTATAAAAACGCAATGACACACAGTACAAATGGCAAACAGTAGTGCATTTATGACAGCATTCCAGTTGATCAAGTTTGGTTCCATTAACCTGTCATGAACTTGACCTGACTTGACCTCGGTGACCTAACATGACCCTAAAACTATATAGCATATCAATATACATCAAACAAGTCGCTGGTGTTGCCAAGAACACTTCCCTTTTGCGAATATATGGGAAGCGCATCAGCGCCGATTTTTGTGGTCTGGCGCTAGGAAATATTTTGACTTTAACTGCCCGTAGCTTGAAAAAAATTCGGCCAATTTCCATTTTTCTTGCTTTAAACGACGTACCGGTCATTTCTAAGCAGGTACACAGAAAATGGCGTATATCGACCGGTAAAATCTGCAGTTATGTACGAAAATCCGGATGGGTGGGCGGATTTCGCTCCCCCCCCTCCAGTGCGCGTAGATGCCCAATTCTGCCCCGACCTTCGCGAAAACTACTATAATTTCTGATTATGTTTCAATGTGCGATGTATAATAGAATGTGCGATACAATTGCCATATACTTGCGTAAGTTCTTGATAAAGCTTAAGTGTTATGAATGTTTATATGATCTTCAGTGATGAAATTTCTGCTTTCAGATCTTCAATTAATTGGTCTGTCTTTAGCACATAGCGGAGCCGGATCCATTGACAAAAGCATAACACCTTTGTAGTTGAAGATTCCAAATATCTCCCCAACTGCTATAATTATTGGCATATCAGCTGAAATACCTCAGCAAAGATAGAGCAAGGAGCATTTATGTGTAAAGAGTTATTACTCCGCATTACAAAAAATACCGAGTTATTAAGTTATCGCACGTTCCGCCCATTTTCGACATGCAGTGACGGAAGAGAGGGGTGCGGTATTTGATAATACCAAGAGTTCTAATTTATTTTGTTTCTTCTACATCCTCCCCCTAATGGCCACATATCTAGTGGGCCTTTTCTATAATGCCAACGTATTCATTCTTACTCAGTCACACCGTAATTACCTCTTCTCCTAGGACTACTAAACAATTGGAATGAACTGAAGTGGTGAAATGACAAGTCCTTTACAGCAATGCAGGTGCGGCCTTCTGTCCCCAGATCCGAGAAAACCAGCAGCGCACGCCGCTGAAAAAGCAGTGAAACATTAGTGATGCAAGCCACTGAAACACCAGTGAAATACCAGTCGTGCATAACTCTGAAAAATCAGTAGCGAACGCTGCTGAAACACCTGGCGTACGCCGCTGAAATAAACACATCATGACCATTTATGAACACAACATACAATTCGCTGAAATTCAATTGCCGCATACCGCTAAAGGAAGGAAACGTTTTCTTGTTGTTGCTGTCCTTCATCAATATACCTTAGGAATACATGTTCTCGAGATAACAAAGGAAAAACTAATTCTCCTGAAGATATCACCTGAAAAACTGGATTTTCGACCACCTGGAAGACCTGGAATAGTATATATGTCGTATACTCAGCGCCAAGCATAAGTACGTTGCAATAACATCATACGTTCTGATGCTGTGCATTCATCGAGTCCTGGAGAGCCTGTGAAGTACCCAACGATCACGTGTATCAGCGAATGAGATGCTCCGAAGACATCTTGACGGACATGATGGCAACACTGGAAATGTGTCGTGTTATCGTGGTCTTTGTTGGCTTTTACGACGTGACGACTGCTTTGGGTCACATATGGTCGCTAATCTCTCACGCCGATTGGTCCCGGGCAGAGTAGCGACAGGTGGGCTCGAACTCGCAACTCTTCGGTTCGTAGACAAGTACCTTACCCTAGACCACTGGTGCTGACTTCTGAAAATCGGTGTGTGGGGGGCAAAATACATGAAGGCAGTGAGCAGGTCCAAATGGATTGGGGGGCACAGTCCATAGGGTACCGTGTTAAAAGTTGAAATCATTGGGGGATAAAACCAACATAAGGGGGACTTTCACACTCAAAAGTATATAAAACAACACCCCTGTCCTAGACTATTCGCCATCACCATTTAATCGTGATAAACCGGGGTAATACTATAACGACTTCAGAATTGTGCTTCTTCAATGTTTCCGTGGAATGATAAAACGCCATCGGCTCTCTTGTTTGCAAATAGACCCTTAAAATTGAAATTCGATCCATTAAGATTGGGAAATTAAACTATCGTATCTTCAGGGGCGCGGGTGGTTCTCAAGTTCTCAAGCGATGGTTCTCAATTAGGCTGCTTACGATGCAAACATCGGTTCGGTACGGTACCGAACCGAGATGAGACGATGCTAGTATCATTTAGAATGGGATATTGATTGCATCGAAATATGCGTCCAGGTTTATATAGATGTCATTTTACAACTTGAAATACCTCATAATTATATTTCAAGGAATGCTCAGGGAATGCTATTTCTGGGTTGAAATTTTCAATTTGTGGAATTTATGGAAATTATACGATGGAGGGGGACACCCCTCAACCATGTTTTTAGCCTGCGCGTCAATGTGTAAATTATGCTTGAAAAGCTGGGAGTGGAAAACTAAGGAAATACAAACAATTAGGAAGATGATGGGAAAATAACGGATTGTAGGACTTTCAACAATATTGGGAGAAGGACGTGGATAATTATTCCAAGCTGTATGCCATTTGCCATTGAAATCGGCAAATTTTTGGACAAATGCTGATGACCTAACTCCAGGTTCCATTGGCGTCTGCATGAGTTTGTAATTACCATAATATCTCATCAGGTAAGCTGGTTAAAAAATAAATATATTGTAGATGCCAGTTACATAGTTTCTATCTCAAGTAGGAGTGGGATTTCTCTGAGATGATTGAGAGCTCAGGCAGCTTCAAACTCACCTTGATCTAGTGTGCACCCAATGACCTGATTATTAAGGATGGACATGATGGAACTCAAGCCCAGCACCAGTGTTATGGGAAGGCCCACGCTTGACCTCAATGTTTCATGTCAACTTGAATTAAGTTAATATGCAATTGAAACAAATCTGTTGATAAATAACTGCTCTGCTCAATTTAGTAGCAGCATCATTGTAATTGTGGGTTACAGCATTCAACATGTGCACAGTCCTGGTACGTGTGATGCTTAACTTCATGTTAAATATTGAACTCTCCTCATGCCACTGACAGTAATTTTAAGCAAGCAATTGAAGGCAGTGTCATAATATTAGTTATGTTAGTTTATCAAACCATTTATCTTTGCTTTGTTAATAATGGTGGTATTTTGAAATGCATGTTGATGCAATGAACTTTTGTGGCTGTAGGTGAAGCAGTGAGCACCAGTAGAGTTTCCTAATGCCCATTGGTTAAGTGTGGAAGTGATGGGGTAGGTTCAATCTAACCTATGCTAACCTAGCCCAACCCAGCCTAGCCTAGCCTAACCTAGCCTGACCTAACGTAATCTAATATACTCTAATATAATCTAATCTAATCTATTCTAATCTAACCTAACCTAACTGAACTAAATTAACAAGCTTGTCCATTAATAACTGCTCTGCTCAACATGATTGGAACCACTTGATTTTGTTTTGGTTCCAGCCTTCAAAGTCTCTATAGGCTTGGTATATACAAAGTTGAAGTTATTTTGCTTTCATTAACATAAATTTTAAGGAAGCAATTTAGGTCATTGTGATAACACTATTTATGTAAGTCTTATCAAAGCGATTGCTTTTTACCTTAGTGATACGGATGGTATTTCAAACACATCTTAATGTAATTAATTGTTCCACCTGCAGGTGAAGTGGTGAACAGGGGTGGAGCTTCCAATGATTTTCATGGAGCCTGAACCCATCATCTTCGCCATGACCCAACCAACTGCTGGTTCTCTTATCATGAGATCCTATGGGTGGGCTCCATCAATGGAATTGGCAGCTCTCATAGTGCCCATGCATTGGGCCTCATCAAACATGTTTAAACTTGTCCACCCATTGCAGTGAGCATACACATTAATGTTGCCCATGGTGTAGAAAAGCCACTGATAGTATGAATTATAAGCATTTGCCCTTTTGGACACCTCACACATTCTAAGAAAAGAGATTGGTCTTGGGTGCTGCAAAACATTGTTAGAAGACTAAAAAAATATAATTTTACATTCTGAAACCACATGATTATTTTAACTGCAAGTATGTAATTGCTAGCGTTTGATATCTTCAAAGGAAATGCAAAGCTGGGTGAGGGTACATTCCATATAATATTTGTACCAAAATAGCAGGTGATGCTAACTCCATTGTAAAAAAGGATGTCTGCTCACCTAGAGCATCACATTGGATGGACCTGTGTGAATGCAATCATTTTAAAAAGACTTTAAAAGGTACTTAAAGTAGGTACTTCTGTGTTGGACATATGTGAAGAAGAAAAAAATA
>JAOTOM010004746.1:150000-375000 GCA_034440615.1 Ashinkailepas kermadecensis | reverse complement strand
TGCGCACGCAAATGCAGCTTGAATATAAGTCACAATATGGTTCAGCCCTCATAAAATATGCTTATTGATTGACTACCTGCTTCATATGTTCGTGGTGGTGCTGCTATCTATACGCCACCAAACTAGCAGGCACATTGTAGACACCACACAACCAACATGCACGGCATGCCCGCGGAACCCCTCATAGCAGTAACGTAAATACCCATCCACGAAAGGCGTCGGATGTAGATGGGCCGGATCGTTTTACCATGAGAAATAAATGGCTACCAAGCGGTGCTCTCGGATGGAGATGAGCCAACTTGCTGACGTGATAGGAGGTGTGGGAAATTAATTACCTTCTTGCCCCCACGGTAAAGAAGCTTCGACAAGAGCAGGCTAATGCTGGCTCCCGGAAAAAAATACTTTCTTCCCATCCCTCCCCACACCAAATGCAAACTATTTTGCGGAGGAGTAAATTAAACTAAGCTATCAAAACTGTCTCAACCATCTGGAAGATGGTCCTCGCTCCTCCCGCCGTCAGTACCTTAACGTCACATACACTCTATCATAAAACTTCTTTAACATAAATTCACACTTGCCTTGAACTTGCTTGCAAAACCCACTCACTTTAAAGGCGGCGCAAATCACCTCCGTGGTCATTTGCGCACATCTAATAAACACACACCCACTAACTCACCAGGAGACTACCTAGGCATAAAATTGCACTCTAAAATATACTCCACTTGGATATTTTTCAATTGCCATTGTGTCATCCTACAAACAAATAAGAACATCGTTTCTGGCCCAACAGAACACTGGCTTGGACATAACACAGCACACCAGGGCGTGCCATTCACACAGCGCACGTGCAACGCGAACATCCAGCGTGTCACCTGCTCGGGGCAATATCGAGCTGTTATGGTGGTCGGTACATACTATTGTGACGCAGCGGAGCTGTGATCCGCGCCGCTGCGCCACAATAGTCAACGAAACCGTCACCGAGCCAGCCACGAATAGAAGAGATTAGCGACCGGTGTGGCCAGTAGTTCTGGTCGCACTATGTTCGAGATACCGTCTGGCATTTGTAATCCCCGATTCTGGCGAAAATTGACGAGCATAGCAATGCCATATAGAGATGGCGACCATTTTGTTTTAGGAGGTGACGGTGTAGCACGGAATTGTGGTCGGCAAACACACGTCACTGCAGCCAGTCGGTCCTGAACTTACCGTCAGGAGAATCATCAGGCTGTGCAGGGTGGAAGTCACCTGGGTCGCCGTCTGCGGACAGCAGGTGATGTCAGCGGCTCCTTTCGGGCACAGCTGGACACGAGCCGGCGCTGTACCGGGGCGTCCGTCCGTCCGCCGGCGACCCGCACCACATCCACGGAATGTAAGCGACACCGTGCAGGGACGCGTAGGCCGCTGTTGGCTGATACGCCCCGAGTCAGGGTTCTCAGGTGGCGAGCTCTCGCGTGGGGTGTCCCGAGGTTCAGGGGATGAGCACATGACTGGAGACCCCGGATGGGGGTGGGTCGTGGGGTATTGACCACACTGGCTTGGTATCCTGACGATATTATTTTGTTATTTTCCCTATTCAGACTGAAAATATGCATTCAAAATAATGACATGGACCCCTGTGGCTTCGTGAAAGATCTTCAGCCCTGTATGACGACATTGGAAAATGGAAGCATTATGGGGTGCCGTGTGAGCTACCTGCCAACTTGAATGCAAGAATGCCGCAGCATATGGTAACTGAACTCCACGGCTCCCACCTGGTAGCTGCACTCCACATAGTTGTACACTGCGTGCTGGACCAATATAGGTTCTTTATCCCTCACCGGATCGGCCGGCAAATCCGCCTTTGCCGGACGGGAGGTGAGGGGAGAAGGGGGGCTCTTGAAAACCTCCCTACTAACTTCCAAAACCTCATAAGCTAGGATAAAACACAAAGCGTCGCTAGAAAGCCCAGATCACAGACGACAACCCAAAATATCGAAATTGGCATTTTGGACGATAATGAGATCACTAGAGTTCATATCAGGTCAGCATACGAACCTTGACTAAGTCATCAGATATGGTCAAAAGGACAGCTTGCCTTCTGTCGATATTCCTTGTAGCATAAATGAATGTTAGTTAACTATATAAACTAACTATATAAACTAAACTGATGTAAAGTATATAACTATATATTATTTTACATATATATATATATATATATATATATATATATATATATATATATATATATATATCTTTTCAAGCAAAATGAGTACATTTGATTGATATTTGACGAAAATGCTAAGGTCAGATCACTAATCTGCTATACTTGAGTGAGTGCATGCACAATGCCATAGCTATATCTTCATGTTCTCAGTTTCCTAGTCCACTGACAAGTCTAGCAGTTTTGCGCTGCACTCTTTCTAGCTTACCTATGTCTCTTTCTAAGTAAAGGTTCCATGCCTGTGCATAATATTCCAAGCGGGGTCGCACACAGACTAAGTACAATTTTTCATAATTTCCTTGCTCTGATAATTAACACCCCTGTTTATGATCCCAAGCATTCGAATTGCCCTGTTCGTTCTCTTGTCTGTACATTCTCTTCTGCTTTATGGTCACTTGAAACTGTTACACCTAAATGTTATTCTTCTTTAATGATATCCAATTCGCTACTTCCCATTGTGCATCAAAATTATCAACCTCCATGCCCAAGATGCATAACCTTACACGTATCATAGTTGAAAGACATCTTCCATTTTCGGCCCACTTTCTAGGACCTCCACATTTAGCTGAATATTGCTAGATTCATTTCCATTGTTAGTCATTTCCACCAGTTGTATGCCATCGGCATGTTTAAACACGCTATTCCTCAGTCCTAACTCAATGTTGCTCAGAAAGTGATCAACAGACGTGGTCTTAGAAACGAGTTCTGCGGTACTCCACTCAGTACATTCTTCGATTCAGATTTGCATCCATTTAATGCTACCTACTATTTCCTTCCTCCTGACCAAATTAAATCCAGCCCAGAACGTTTCCATCAATTCCGTACTGCACCAGCTCATACATTAGACGCCTGTGTAGTAACTTCTGTGCGCACTCGGCGCGCAGAAGTTACTACAAGTTCCAGTAGTACAGGATGTTACACTTGTGCGGAACTCTATCAAAAGTTTTGTTCAAGTCCAAGAACACTACATTTATCATGTTTCTATTGTCATTTTCACTAGCTATATACTCCATGAACTTCAGGAGGTTAGGTAAGCAAGATCTCACAGATCGAAATCCATGATGAGTAACCCTTAACCCTCTTTCCGGTCATATCCTCACACCCCGTCTCGGGGTGGGGTTTGATACAAGATTGATACTTTAATGTCCAAACTAAGCGTCGCACGTAAACGAAAGAGGTTTCATCGGAAAGCGTTTGACGAGTAGGGCCAGAAACGTTCCCCAAAATTTTATCCCTTCCAAAAGTGACATCACTAGGGGGCCTAGGTTTTCACAACTTACATCATGTTTTTGGCTCTGGGGAGTTCATTTTGGGGGAGATTTGAAGAACAAAATTTGAATCAGAAAAAGGAAGGCGAAATCGACCATGGCCCTGAAACTTTTGCCCGCTCAAAAATCAAAATTATATATTTGTGGAAATTTCAAAACTAGTTTTTTAAAAATTTTATTTAATTTGTATTTTTCTAATGGTTAGAGCGGAACGAAAAACGTTGTTCGAAGTCAAGTTACTATCATAAAAAAATGCTTACTTTAGCCGGTTACCTTCGATTTTAGCCATAATGGGCAGATATGCCAAACTAATAAGCAATACAAAACGGAAAAAAATACACAATTCCTCTCGTGCGTTTTGTTTCGTCCCTAAAGATAAGCAAACGCTGAAAGTTTCATTAAAGTATCTTTATCCGTTAAAGCGTGATGACTGGTTTAACTTTTCAGGAGGTGACCTCACTTGACCTTGACTAACTCGTTGAGCCTAAATGACCTGACTCAAATTTTGACACATGTCAAATTGATGTCAGTAAAGGTGTGCCAAATTTCTACGCGCTGCCGTGCGCCGTTCTTTCAGTAGTTATGGAAAACCTTAGGGGGGGGGGGTGCATATCAACCCTCAGAGACGGCGCGGGTTAAAAAAAAGGCTATGTCTATCAAGACGAGTCTAAACATTCTCCTTGGCAAGTTTTGCTAACACCTTGCAAGCTAGTGATGTTAAGCTCACTAGTCTGTAATTTCGTCCTCGCTTTGCATTGCTTTTTTAAAATTGGTACTACATTTACATCTTCACTACATACCCAATGAGAAAACTACATGTCGCCAAACATGCAAGCGTAGAACAGAGTTAAAACTGAGAAAGTTACGTTTCTTCGTGCAGTACGAGTTGTCGTCGAGCTGTGAATATCCTGAGCCTGGCTCCAGGTTCAGTTTCTTCAGTTGGTTGAAGAAGTCGGTTGGGGACACCCTGTGTGCCGTGCCGAGCAGGTCCACAGATTTGTCGACCACATCTGCCGGGACCGAGCACGGATATGTCACGGATATATACGTCCGTTATAAGTCTGCTGTCAAACATGTGTACGACAGATGTGCCGGGAACGAAGGTTGTGTCCAAATCAAAGTAAAATCATCAACACGAGAACAGCTTGACCGTTTCGTGATACAGTTAGTTATTTGGGCTTTAGAGCGCCTCGTTTCGTGATACAGTGGTCAGCTGTTCTTTTCAATCATGAACACTAAGTTCGTGTAGCTAGCAAGACATCCTCAGTTTAAAAAAAAAATCATAGAACCAGCTACAAACGTAGTTGTCCCACTCTGAGGGTTTTCACAGTACAGCATATTGCAGCTCAGCCCATGCATCATATTGCATGGGTTGAAATATCACCGTTACTCACCCTCCTCTACTCCAATTCCTCGAACTTTAGCTTTTGGAAACATTTGGCAGTACCTTGCTTGTGACGTGTCGAAAAATGTAAATAGGCTGGAGTAGGGATTGGCGTTACATGGGAAAAGGAGCTTAATGCCATGATATCCCCGTAAATGTTCATACTAAAGTAGATGATAGTTAGTTATTTGGGTTTAAAGGGCGCATCGACTGCAATGGCCCTATAGCGCCCATAACAACTTTATTCACTTAAAAAAAAACAGAAGTAAAAACGTGGTAAGACAGTGTCATGCTGAAGTGTAATTCCCCGCATACTGTTTCAGTTAAAATATTTCTTCGCAGTCAGCCGTTTAGAGATATGGTATGGTGCGTTCACAGGTGTTACGGTCAGGACGGTCGTCTATCCAACACCTTTCTGCTTACATGCGGGTACCTCATCATGGGCGACTCAGCGCGGGAACGGGACCTGGGACTCGCTTCGGTTGGTGGCGAAATAGGCATCCGCTTTCGGCTGGTAGGTGGTGTACGGGAGAACGCTCACCGTCGGTACCGCGCGCACCACCTCGCTCCCCTGGAGAAATAATGGGTCCACCTCCACCTGTCCCATTAGCAGGCCAGCCGAAACGGGAGCAGAGTATCATAAAACTGAAGTTTGACAGGGGCGTGTCATTCCAAGAAACTCGGGAAATGACCAAGACGGCCACTACACCTCGGTCTTATGCGGCCGTGGTGGCCAGCTCCGCCCATCCCCTTCAGCCCGAGTCATCCCAGGAGCGAACAGACATGCCACCTACTACACCAGCACCACAAAGCTTTGATCCTCCTGGAAGCGATGCTCTGGACAAGATGACAGTCCGCCAATTGATTGGCCTGCTAAAGGAATGTGGTCTGGCTATAATCCAGGTAAACTCAGAGGATGAAATCCCGGTGGCAGTAACTGGAGTTGCAGCCGACTACGTCTTACCGGCACGCCCTGCTGTTGTGCAGACAGAAACTTCGTGCAGTTCCCCAATACAGCGTCGACCTGAGCAGCGCACGATCGCCTGCCAAACTGACGCTCCCGCAACTCCAGTGACTGAACCGATCATGGTGGCATCCACTCAAACAACTTCCACAGAATTCCCTAAGTGTCCACCCCATCGACTATTTTACCTCTCCGATCGACCAACTCATTGCCCGATGTTTCCCACCGATGTTTGGTGCCACACTCGTAAATCGCTCTGCTCGACCTCCCGCGGTCAGGTCCGGAGCTCCACTTCGCACAGTAATTATCAGTGACGGCAATGAGTTGGTTTATCTTTTTTTTTTTTTTTGGTAATTTGATTTTTTTTTTTTTTTGGGGGAATTTTTTTTTTGGTTTTTTAAGAAGTTTTTTTTGTTAAGGCGGAGGGGGGGGGGTAGTAGGTAGTAGTTGGAGTGGTTGTCCCGCCAATTTTTTTTTTTTTTTTTTTTTTTATTTTTTTTAGTTTAAATCCCTTTTCCTTTTTTTAAAATCTTTCAATTTTTTTTTTTTTTTCTTGAATCCCGCCTGGTAGGTTTTAGGTTTTTTGGGGTTTTTTTGGGGGGGGTGTGGTTTTTTTTTTGTTTGGTTTGTGGTTGGGGTTGGGGGGGGGGGGGGGGGGGGGCGGGGAGGGAAGGGGGGGGAAGGGGGGTGGGGTTTTTGTTTTTTTTTTTTTTTTTTTTTTTTTTGCCTTTCCTTTTTTTTTTTTTTTTTTTTTTTTTTTTTTTTTTTTCCCTTTTTTTACCCCGCCTAAGCGGGCAAGACCAGGATGATCGCCTTTGGATTTTGGTTAGGATAAGGTTTCGGAAGGGGAAGGGCCGAAAAAAAGGCGCAGGGGGGCCAACGCATCCCCTTTTTTTTTTGTTGGGGGGGGGGGGGTTGTTGTTTCTTTTAATAAGGGGGGAAAACTCTCTCGGGGTTTTGGGTATACGCGCCCCCCCCCCTAACTCCCCCTTTCCCCAATGGTGGGGTTTTTTTTGGGGTTTAAATAGGGGTTTATTTTTTTTTTTTTTTGGTGAAAATTCCCCTTTTTTTTTTTTTTTTTTTGGTTTCCAGGCCCCCGAACCCCACAAGAGCCACAATTTCTTCACATGGCACTCCGTGTAGGTCATGACAAGTGATGACACCTCTGGAGCAGTTTTTAGAGTGGTGAGTTTTCACATTTAGGGGCACTGACCTTTGCACGCGTTTACCATCGATGGTGTACGTAAACGTAAAGTGTGGCTTTTAACGCCCGCCTAGCTTCCTCCGGATCCGAAAATTCAACTTCGATGCCAACATCACCTAATTTGTCGCACCGTACCACTGTACCGAATCGCTCGGTGCCCTCACACCGTTGGAAGGGGCTGAGGTCGGACAGTCTGAGCTCTAAACTCTACAGGATCAAGACAGTTGAGTCGACGAACTCGGGCTCTACTTCGGTTTCACGCTCAGGTGTCTTGCCAGGTCGCGTCGCCCCGACGGGACGAGAATCCCTAGGAGAAGGGCAAGCCGAGACAGCGTCTAAATCGGGCCTCACCGAGGAGGCGCGTGACTGGGATGTGGAAGACTGGAACGACGAATCGTCCGAGTCAAGACTAGGGTGAAGGTATATTTGTGTGTCAGAAGAATCCATGGAAATGTATTGGTTTCAACTCCTCGGGCGCCCCACCACGTAGGGGCCCTACTGGGGGGACGCCTGGGTCCCGCGGACGGGAGGACGCCAGGCGCCCGAGGAGCTATACGGCGCAGGTGGCGCCTTCGCCCGGCCGTGGGAGAGAGACTCACCACCCCGACCGGGATCCAGCACCGCCCACCCTTTGACCACAGCCGGCCGGGCCGGCAGACACTGGGAGGAATCCCAGGTCCCCGGCCCGAGGCGACCAGCCACTTGACCCGTATGGGGCCCTACGGGCCCTCCCGCCCCTCCGGGATATCAGGACCAAAGAGACGTGTTCGTCCCCCCGTCACAACTAGCACCGTGCGACGGGGGACCTCAGCCTCCAGGACTCCGTCAACCCCGGGGGCGGGCCAAGGGGGCGCGACTACCCCGATAAAACTGAGCTGGAGGGCAGGATCGGGGAGGTTGTTCTACCTGCTCATGATATGGAGAGTCGGTGTTGCATGGCCAGGTGAAGGACATGGACGTTGAGATGAGATGGGCATTGGAATGGGTGCGTACGGATGGAAGGAAGAGTGAGGAACTCTTGGTCTCGCCCCTCACCACGGCCTTGGCCTTGTCCACGACCGATGGCCTTGTCCGCTGGGTCCTGGGGGCACACAATCCCCCCCACCCCCACCACGGAAAGGTGATGCCTCGTCGGGGGGGGGGGGAAGTAGATGATAGGTGTATCCGTATTGTGATAGCAGTAAATATATTCCTTTCTTTACACAATTCATGCAATATAGATGTCGTGGGAGCCCAAGACTTTCGCATACCATGAGAAAACTTCGGCCCACAATGAGCGATCAAAGTCATTGGGTCCGCCGATGGATCCGGATATAACACGCACAAACTCATCGAGTTCACTCATGGACTCATGGATCGGAAGAGAACAGGCAGACTCACCGGGGTCCGTACATGGCTCCAGAAACAACAAGCACAAAGCACAGGCTCTCCAGCTCGGCAGATGGATCCGGCGACGGGCACAGTCTCACCGAGTCAGCAGATGGATCCGGGCGTGGCTGACAAGCTCAGGTTCTCCAACTTGGTAGATGGATCCGGTGACCAGCACAGTCTCACCGAGTCAGCAGATGGATCCGGGAGTGGCTCACAAGCTCAGGCTCTTCAACTCTGGAGTTGGATCCGACGACGAGCACAGTCTCACCTAGGGTGCTATATGACCAACGCAGTCGATGCGCCCCTAAACCCAAATAACCAACCAACCAACCAACAGTCTCACCGAGTCCGCAGATGGATCCGGGCGCGGCCGACAAGCTCAGGTTGACCGTGTCGTGAGGTTTGACGCGGCTCGATCCCCAGGACAGCGACACGTCGTTATCCAGACAGGGTAGCGCGCTGTAGGTCTCGCTGTCCGCGACCACCTCGTCGTCCACCACCATGTAGGCCAGCACCTTGAAGCCGGAGGACATGGCTGCAGAGACTGGGATCGATAGCGTCTCCCGACCTGTCGGCACCAGCCGAGGGGGTCAACGTGCTCAGTGGTGGGCGCACTTGATTCAGAAATATATCGCGTTCCATGACCACCAATCGGGGACGGCATTCACTCTGAACAAAGGTGCCCTGGTTTTCATCACCACTACCTCCTGCGTCAATGCATGGTCCGCACACACAGCCACACCGAAGGCCACACAGTCAGCACACACAGCCACACAGGGAGCCACACAGTCAGCACACACAGCCACACAGTCAGCACACACAGCCACACCGGGAGCCACACAGTCAGCACACACAGCCACACAGTCAGCACACACAGCCACACAGTCAGCACACACAGCCACACCGGGGGCCACACAGTCAGCACACACAGCCACACCGGGAGCCACACAGTCAGCACACACAGCCACACCGGGGGCCACACAGTCAGCACACACAGCCACACAGTCAGCACACACAGCCACACAGTCAGCACACACAGCCAAACCGGGAGCCTGCCACTCACCAACAGGCACCGAGCTGACCCCGGCCGAGTCAGACGGACCAATAACAGTCCGGTCGCCCAACTCGGTGGCGACATCCACCGACTCCTGGAAGCTGACCGACACCGACTTGGAGAGGAGGATGTCGCCGCGACTCATCACCTGTCGACCGGCGCATCAGAGTACAGGTCAACGTGGGCTGCCGCACCTGCACACCACAAAACCTGAGCAGCACATGTCGACAGCCAACAAGCTTGTCGGCCACTGGCATCCACACAATGGAACGTCATTTCTATCATGGTTTATTCCCAGCTCAAAATCCAGTTTCTGGGACACCCATGAGCCGGGGTACATTTCTACTGGACACCACAGCATAACTTCTTCACTAGGTAAACCTGGTTTTGCCTATCGAACGGTAGAGACGGTTAGACACGAGCTCGTCACCTGGTAGAACAGCTCGAAGTCCGAGCCCAGCTGGGTGGTGAAGTAGACGGGGATGGCGGCCGTGTCGCCGCACGAGAACTTGTCCGCCGCTCTGTCGGCCAGCTGGAGGTAGGCGCCCGACGCCGAGTGCCAGCCGATTATGTTCAGCGTCAGCGACGACGTGCGCATCCAGCGGGTGTCGAACCAGTGTCGCCCGTGATGGCGCCGGGTACCTGGTGTTCTGCTCCAGTGGCGTGGTGGCCTGCAGGATCAGGTCACACGTCTGTCCGTCTGTCTCTCGAGCAGGAGAAACTCGCGCCACGTGCAGCAGCTGGGGATGCTACGATGGCTACTGTGGTCAGGCAGGTCACACGTCTGTCCGTCTGTCTCTCGAGCACGAGAAACTCGCGCCACGTGAGCAGCTGGGGATGCTACGCGACTACTGTGGTCAGGCAGGTCACACGTCTGTCCGTCTGTCTCTCGAGCACGAGAAACTCGCGCATCGCGCAGCAACTGGGGATGCTACGCGACTACTGTGGTCAGGCAGGTCATACATCTGTCCGTTTGTCTGCCGCGCAGAAGAAACTCGAGCGATGCGCAGTAGGTGGGTATGTAGTATGGCGATGACGCATTTGCAATGCTGAACGCTAGGCATGAACCCTCAAACAAAGCACGAACACGAATATTATCCAAAAAACGCTGTCATTCGTTGACGTTTTTGTGGTTGCAAGCGTATCGCAAGAGATCATTTTTGCTACCCAATGCTTGCGTTGTTCTGTTCCACAAAAGGTATGTAATTTACACGTAGTAGTGAGCCACACAATCTGCCTGTAGCTTAATATGTTCGAGTGCTGTATTCGGTTTGCTATAAGTCAAGCTGACAATCTCATGCCAGACGGGCTTGACAGCTTGAGCCGCACTACACGCGGCTCTGCTACGCCCGCGGGCATGTCAGTCCGCACTGTCATACCTTTATTGTGATTTTCGCCACCTCGGGATCTGGAACCAGCACGGCGAAGACAACTTTGCCACGGCTGTCTGATGTCACATTGAAGCAGGTGGACTCGGCAGCATCCGCGGGCTCTGTCGGACGTCCATGCTGGCTGCAAACACGCCGTCATGGTAAGGTGACAACTGCAGTCAGGGATATCCATTATGTGCATATTGCATTGCCATATTCACACACTGTCAGGTCAACGATTATCTAGGCCATTTCGTGACGGCGAGGAGTAGGATGATCCCTTCCCATCGGGTTTTCATGAATGCTGGCAAAAGAGGAGGTATCGAGTTGAAACTTGAGGTACCTTTCCCGTTACCAAGTTGACGTACTCTATGCAAATTTTGATCTTAGGTTATGTGAAGTCGTTGACATATATCAGGTCCAAAATCAATAACTGCTAATACAATGTCAATTAATAACTTCTTGGAGCCCATTGAGGAAAAAAGCTGCACCAACTGTTGTATGTCATAGTTATCACATCTTGCATCTTTAAAATGTTTCTAAAATACCAGGTCATTGGCCTGAAGTGATGTCAACGTTGCGGTAATCTTGACCTTTTATTTGTGCTCTCTATTTTGTCAATGAAGGGTGGATAAAAGAAACTGATACATTAAAAAATTTTAAATCGATGAAGTGGTGAGGCTAACAAATACATTAAGAAGTTAGTTGCACGATGTGGCCGCACGTGCAATGTAAATATTTGTGTAGACATTCATTTACTCATGGAAATTGCAGTGGCGACTCACTTGGAGATGCTGTGGGTGGAGCCGTTGCGGTGCAGCTGGTAGCACAGCTTCACTAACTCGCCTGCCGCTGGGCTGCCGTCGGGAAGTTCCACTGCGATCTGTACAATGTGACGACGTTACACACAGGCCGGGAATAAAAGCCATGCGTTAGCGAAAATACCTATAGCGAAAATAGCGAAAATAGGTGCATCGCTTAAACGCGGGGGCGGCAAGCTTCGTCCAGCAGGTAACCTGATCCAATTTCAACCATGCCAAAACCAGCTGGACAAGCTAGTTGTGTTCATCCTTACTGCCAAGAGTGGATAAAACTCAAATTCAGCTGACACACACAGTTGGTAAGCTGAAGGAGTATGCCATTGAAAGTAAACCTTTGATGGCCACATTTATGGTATGATATGCTCTGATGAGCTCCTCTTCTATAAATGCACTGCTCTACCTGTATATATGCACCCTCAAAGCAGGCATGCTAAATGGTACAAGCTGTGAAGTACGACCAGTGTCACACGAAATACGGAGATAAAACAAAAGCTTTGAGGTGGGAGATCGCAGAGAGGACATGCAGTGCAGGAGCTAGGAAGCCCGACAATGAGAAGAAAATCAGACCAAATATCCTTGTTCCAGAGAAAAAAACAACCTGACATAATTATATGCAGTTGGAAATTGGACGGGAGCGTAGCTTAAATTGATTTTTGTATTCCACGGGGACTTTCACAAGACCTATCAAGTGCTTTATTTAAACATAAAAAAATACTGGATATGTCCAAACATCCAGATATCTTTGGTGATGATGGGATATATTGTTCCTGTCGAAATGCTTCATGATAATCGTGCATAGTGAGTGTGGATGTCAGCAACTCCAAACCCTCGCTACAAGCCCTTATCATTGTCCCATGAAGTTTTCTTTTTCTTTCTATGCACCTGCTTCAAACATTTGAAAGACAACCGATGGCAGTATATTTCCACCAATAAACAAAGCAACAACGCTCGATCGCCATCAAAGCTTCACCTTCAGCACCAGCACCTCCTGCAAACACTTTTCGGCCCAGTCGCGGAGATTACGCACCGCCCTGTTCCACCCTTCTGGAGTCATGACATATGCGAATTCGTCCACAGCCCTCTTTAGATCGTCCAGCGTGACGGCAGAAGACCTTCTGATCTCTGGCATGGCTACAGACCGAGTCAATAGTTCAACGCTGACAATGGTTTGGACCTAGCGATGGTTTGGTGTTGGCTACTCCTGCAATCACTGAGTATAAGGGTTATCACAAATTTGGATAGGAACAGAATGACAAACCATTACCACAATATCTTGACAGGTTGGAACGCGATCGAATAATTTTCACTGCTTAAATGAAGCACGTAAAACACCGCATTTCCAATGGAAAACGTTGGCTATTTTGTCAGTCGGAGGAGATCTTTTCAAGTTGGGCTCCCTCACCTTTGAAATCTATATAGATATATTACTTCTAAGTTGCTTAATGGGTGACAGGAAAAGGAGCAGAGAGTACGAACGTCTTTACTTTACCTGCTTTACATCAATAAGAGCATGCATACACTGAGAATAACAAAATTATACTCAAGAATATGATGGAGAATGGATCTAAGCTATGTGGAAACCGAACCTTTCCTCGATTTTGTCACTGCCCATTTGCTACCAGCATTCAAGGTAGGTAATTTTATTGATCATTTGTATTGGCTGCATGCAAAACAGTAAAAACAAGGTTCCCATGATTGGAGTATTATCCAGTTTTGCACGAATTAACCGACTAAAACTGGTTAAAAACACTGACCTGGACAAAACTAATCTTGTCTGGATTTGTCCAAGCCTGCATAAAATAGTCCGCACTCAAACACACACGGTGAGTAGCGACCCAAGCACCCCGATCTCTGCCATGTCTTCAGCTATGGTAACTCTACCATAGCAAAGTACATATATACATACCTTCGGCTGCCATAAACACTTATTCTACGACGCTGCAGGAAGGATCGACATTACTACACCCTTGTCAAATGTACAACTATTTGACCAGCGCACAATTTTACCTTGTGCATATTACCACCATGTGAACGAGTGCTAATGAAACTATGGCACAAGTTCTTGCGTTCAACTGCAAGACAATCGTACGAATTTACGCATTAAGGTGGAACGAATTCCAAAATACGGTGCAGGTAATTCAAAGTCGAAATAGGTATTCGCATTCACCGCACCAGATACACATTTACACATTAGCGTATCCAACTACGGAGGGGCGCATTCGTTTTCAATACGATTCGTTGCAACATGGTCGTAGTTATACTCCACTGTCGAACACGACACACAAGAATGGTGATCACTGAGCGCCATCTTGGAAAGGAGAAACTGGCTTAACCCTGTTTCTGTGCGGCATTCTGTCCCTCATTTCTGGATGGGGTGGTTTCCAATCTTCTGGAATATCTTGAAACCCACTGTCGACATTCCTCACAAGATAACGCAGGGAACGGCCGTGACATTGCCGGGACAACAAATCCACAACCTTTCTACGCCATCTTCATCAGTCTTAGAGCGAAGAACTCATGCGGAGCCCAAAGGGAGCAATATGAGGTTTTCCTTTTTTATCTAGAATATTGTTGATTTTCTCTAAGATTTTCATTGGAAGTGATCATTGCAAAAAAGGCATTCTAATACTACCGCATGCACAATACAAATTTGAGCTCAAGGGCGAAACTAGAAACGAAAATATTCAAGACACTGTTTCATGTTTCGCCAGCGAACAGCACAAAAGCCGAACGCCGGCTCCACACCGTCGGCAAGCCACCGACCAGTCACAGGTCATGCATCACCTGGTCAGTGAGGGGCAGCGCCGGCTTGAAATACTTCTGGAGCTTGTCCTCGGCAGAGAGCTTCAGCCGGGTGTAGTCGACCGAGAAACCGGCGGCGGCCGGTGAGCACCACATCGGTGCCGTCCTCCGTGAGCTCGGCCGTCAGCCGGAACTCGTGCGGCCTGACAGTGCCGTCGTCCAGCTGCAGCTGGTGGCCGGTCCAGCTGAACTGGGCGCACTCGCCGTCCGTCTGCCGGCGCGGCGCCACCATCGTCACTGGCCACTGGCCACCCGCACGTGTCAACACAGCCATCGGCCGTCACCACCTGGTGGCTGCACCATCATCCACGACGATCGCAGAGCAACTGGAGCTCGCCAGGAGAATGCCGCACAGGTGGATGAACAGGGCGCAGAACGGTGGATTGGGGGCACAAAATGGTAACCACTTTGAATTACTGCACCCCAAAAAGGCGTAATTTTAACATTGGTCATGTGGTCTGTTGAACACGGGCTCCATCCAATGCCATACCAAAGGGAGGCAAAAGAAGGAAATTTTCGCACCTTGAAAGGTGATGGGCTAACGAGCATTGCGCCGGGATCGGCAAAATTTCCCCAGGGCCACGAACAATCACGCTGGAGCCCAAGAAGTCGCGCTGCAGCCGCCTAAGTTGCACCGGTACCTACTAAATTCGCGTCGAAGCCCCACATAAGCACAGCGGGGCAGCGGAATCCCGTGACGGGAACCGCAAAAACGCGCCGCCGGAGCTTCAAATAAATACAACGGGCGACGCGTTGTAATAAATACAATTCGCGGCGACCCTCAACGCATACCGGGATCGCACAGACAGTAGGAGGACCTCAAAAGCAGGCTGGGCGCGCAAAAAGCGACATGGTCCTATAAAACGTGCCTGGGTACAAAATAAGGACATCGGGGTCATAAAAAGCGCCGAGGTTTCAAACACATGCCACGAGCCCTAAAGCAATGCGCTGAGGCGTATTGTTTTTAGGCACATCTGCATAGACGAAAAAAGCGACTGGCCCTAAACAAAACACCGAATCAGCGGGTCAGTTCGGTAGCCTATCCGGAGCATCTTTAAGCAAAAAAATTAAGGTGCATCAAAGCTCAGAGGTGCATGCAGATTTCGTTTCCACCAGACAGTATGGCAAGAGGAAAAATAATCTTCAAATTGAATTCATCGAACTTTCGCAGTGGACCCCGATACGAAGCATTCAATCACGTCATATGTGGCACAGGACCATTATGTGGCTGCAATTCGAAAAACGTAGAATACCTGACAGAGACCACAGACTCACACGTGTGGCGAATACGCCGAATGGGCAATGCGGGTATACACGTGCACGAATGTTGCCATGGTGGCCACCGGACATTATAGACTGAAGTGAGTCAAATTGCAAAATTTAGCATATTAAAGTGATTGTACGTGTGAAATATGAGCAGTGTGAACTGACTTATCAAGGGATACAAGTAAATCCATTAAATAGGGGAAGAAAGTTCAAATCAGGCGACCTAGACACGATGGTGCGAGGTAGGGCTTCCTACACAGTATAAATAAGTACTCACTAATCATTTTAGTAAAACAAAATTAAAGTAGGCCTGATTAAGAAAATTGTCGTCGAAATGCGATGACGTTTTCTTAAATGGGGGACGTTGCCAGCTGTAAATGTCTTCATCACCCCAGCCCACCCCACTTCCCACCGATGCAAATCCTGGTAACTCTTCCTGTAATTATACTGTCGTGTTCCATGGCAAGAAACATTAAAAAGTACACTACGCGAAATAAAGCTAACATTCATGTTGTACATTGTGTTCATGGTGTGCACAATATATTTGGGATATAACATGTTTTGTGCATCCAGCCCCTCAAGTGTCTGCGGACAGGTCTTCAGCAGTGCATTGAGTCATTATGTCTTCCAGCGTAAAATGTCTGTTATTCTGACACAGTGCGCGGTTGGCCAAATTCCACAACATATCTCACTAGTCATGTGTTACGGTGAAACGAAGTGAGTACGACCTTTCGATGCAGCACTCATTCTTACATGTTGAACTCAGTTTTGGAATCCAGAAAGCAATCACTTCACTTCTAGGCAGTTTTTAATCAGGTTTGCCCCAAAGTGCATTGATTTGCTCTCACATGTCGACAAGGAGCAACAAAGAACACTTACGTGCTTGGTTTTCTTCACTTGCACTTCACTGGAATGTCTTCTGGTATGAGTATTCGTGAATGTGACTGTAAGTGCTATTAAGCCAGACACGGGCTTCCCGTAGGTGTACCTGGAACAAGGCGCTGAAGTAATGCACCTGAAATAACACGGCGGGGACTGCTGGTAAGTAACATGGAGTGTCCAGTACTACTTGCGAACGCACTGCCCTCTAGCAAATCTCGCTGATCCATCCGACAGGCCAATTTGCCCTCATTGACTGCTGACTTTGCAGTTTCCTTGGTTTTTTATTTTCGTGGGTCGACACCCGTCGCTCTTTTTCACGTTTCGCATCTCGTGGGGTGACATCCCACGTGGTTTCCGTCTCCGTCGTTCCTTTGTTCCCTGTGTTTTTGTGTATTCTTTGCGTCCGTGTAATGTTCGTTTGGTATGACCTTTTCCCACGATGGAGAAAAACGCAAAAGAAACATCGGCCCCAGCTCGCCACGGGACTCCGGAATCGGAATTGCCACATCTAACTACACATGACGACCATCACGCGACCCCGAACTTTGGACCCCGATGCTTCCTCACTTGATATAAACGTTGATGACTCTCACCGGACTATCCTTTCGATGACGCCACGGAAGCCCTCTGCGCCTCACCGACCCCTACTCGTCCCAAGACCACGACCAAGTATCACGATCCTGAATGACCCATTACACCCCATGCCGCTGACCCATGCTCGAATCAGACCACGCCCTCCCAACCTGAACCAATCCACTATCCATCGAACCCCACCTCGACAGTGGGGTTCGATGGACAACTTTTACAGTGGGACGACTCTTACGTAGTCGGCGAGCCTGTCGAGGACACCGTTTCCTTCCGTCGTATCGACGTTTTCTGGCCGAGTAAGCAACTCATCATCTGCTCTTTAGCCAATCCTGACATTGAAGCCACTGCTAACGGATCCCTCGTCATCGAAACTCAAACCCGAGCCCACACCAAAGCCCTCCTCCTCACCACCACATTTTGTGGCAAATCCGTCACAATCACTCTCCATTCAAGTCGCAACACCACCAAGGGCACCATCTTCGCGCTGGAGCTCCACTTCACGTCTGAGGCAGATATCCAGGCGGAGTTCAGGCCGGAGGAGGTTACCCACGTCCGCCGCATCACCTCCTTTAGAGACGGCCAGAAACGTGATACAAGTCTCCTAGTCATCACCTTCAACTCTGTCTCTATTTCCAAGAGCCTCCTCATCGGCTAGCTTCGATACGCCGTCCATGTCTGTATTCTACGATAGTCCGTGTCATTATTTCCAGTTCTCTCCGTTTATATAACTGCCAGCGTTTCCGCCATGATAGCAAAACATGCTGCCAACCAGCCCGATGCCCCAAGTGCAGTGAGCCACCACTTCTGACTTCACCTACTCTAAACCAGCCAAGTGCCTAAACTGCCACGCCTCTGGCCACCACACCACATCAAATCAGTGTTCGATCTATTGACGGGAAAAGGAGATATGTGCCATCAAGGCCACCACCGGCGTGTCGTACCCCCAGGCTCGGTGGACCGTCGAGGCCACCTCCCCTTCCACAAAAACTTACGTCCAGGCGGCCAGCATTACTCCTCCTTACGTTAGTACAACAAACATTACTTTGTCCGCAATGTCCGTTCTCCTACAATGGAATTGTCGTAGCTTAATCCCCAAATAGGCCGAAATGAAAGGATTTTTTTTTGTGCATCATGAGTACGATTCGCATCGAAGTTTAATAAGCATGATTTTTGTCTAACGATCAGCATAATTTCAATATTTAAAGTACTCATTGTACCGCCACGACGAGGTTCGTGGACCACATCGCAGTGGCAGTACAACATTTAATATCAACAATGATTACATACATACACAAATTACACTTAATTCACTTTCACGATCCGTAGCTGGTTCCTTACTTGTTCATGGTCAGCATATAGATGCATTTTCAATTAATATTCCGTCACATACAGACAACGCAAGTAATTCACACAATTAGTAAGCCATGTAGCACATTTCGAAACACCTCTAATTTTATTCTGAAGATTTTAACGCACATAGTTCAGCTAGGAATAAAACACGCGCACATGCAGATATTCGCGGCCGCATTATGGAACATCTTTTAGACCGGCACAATTTAGTATTACTTAGCACTGGAGAGAAAACGTTTTCACCTCAGATACAATACAGAAGCTGCCATTGATTTATCACTTTGCTATCGGACCTTGGCTAACGATTCTTATTGCACAATAGACACCGACATTCATGATAGCGATCACTAACCCATAAAATTAATACCCACCTTTTTCAACACCTGCCGATACCAATCCAAGTTTTATCCCTCGCTGGAAAATTTCTAAGGCAAATTGGAGAGAAAAAAATCAGGAACTTTCACATACACAATATAACCCCAACATTTATGTCGTCGAAAACATCAAGTTAAATACAAATACACTTTTCGAAGCAGCATATACGGTAATTCCACTAAGGAGACCTGTAGCAAAAAGAACATATCTTGGTGGTATCCAGAAATTTCGCAAGCCATTACGGGAAGAAAAGCAGTATTTAGAATGTATTTAATACATCCCGATTCACAAAATGTAATCACCCGTAACCATTAAAGGGCACGAACAAGCCACATCATACGTGATTATCGGCGCCACCCATGGTCATCTTATTTACAAAACTCACATTCGAAACACCTTTAACAGAAATTTGGAGACTCATCCGTGGTTTATCCGGACACTCCCTATTTAAATCCGTCCCGACTCTCAGAATTAAAAATTCCACCATTACAGACACACACACACCCACACACTAGTAAATATCATAGCTGATTTCATTGCTCACCATAGCTTCGATGACAATCACCAACCTCATTTCCTACAAAATGCACAAAATCCCTTTAACACCAATTTCACACTGTTCGATTCTGCCAACACTGAACCATACAATGCACCTTTTCAACTTTCAGAAATTGAGCATGCTATTTCCTCCACCGATGACACTTCCGCCGGGCCTGACAAGTTACATTGTTGTTTTCCGGCATTTACCTGACCACACTAAAGATTGCATTTTTGCACACATTTAACTCCATATGGCCAACTCGTGTATTTCCCGAAACTTGGTAGTAAATTCTTGTAATGTCGACACCAAAACCTGGCAAAGCCCATGGTGCCCCAATACTTTTATACCCATTGCCCTCAACAGTTGCTTAGGACACATTTTCGAACTCCTAGTGATTAAAAGACTGACCTGGCACCTGGACACAAATTCTCTCCAATTCAATATCCAATTCAATCTGGTTTTCGTCGAGGACACAGCACAATATATTATATCATTCGCGATTAGAAACAGACATTCATATTGGTTATGCAAAACATGAACACACCGTCATAATAATCTGACACATTCGCGAAACTTATGCCATCGCATTCAAGTCCGCATTCATTTCCAAACATTACCACATCGGGATGAAAGGACATTTAGCTCATTATTTGATTGGTCTTGTCTGGTTCTCGTCATTTCCACCTGCGGTGCCGGTCAACCAACTCAGAGTTATATGTCACGAAAAACGCATTATCACAGGGAAGCTGTTTTTTTCACTAGTTTTATTTAGCATCATCATCAACGATGTTTTCACCCACATGCTTCCTAACTTATCTTACTCCCTTTTTCCGGATGACAGCACAATTTGGAGCTCAGACAAAAACAAAAGAAAATTGTTTAAGCCGATTTCAAACTGACCACGACAGTTTACATCAATGGTCCATAAAGTATGGTTTCAATATTTCGGCCACAAAATCTGCAATAATAATGTTTAGCAAATCCACTCCTCGCCCGAACCCAGAAACACATCTTCACCTCGGGCACAATGACATACCTTTTGTAAATTATCTTAAATTCCTTTGGTATTATTTTTTATCGTCGGCTCTCCATGCACCACCACATGAAACACATCCAGGCTAATGCTTTCGTCGACTAAATTTATGTCGCTGCATTACTTACACGTTATTTGGAGCCAATTGGTACACTTTTTTACGATCATATATAAATAATTTGTCCTTCTCATCATTGAATATGGCTCAGTAGTTTACGCTGGTGTCAACACCTCCTTAAACATTTTTAGAAAGTTCAAAATAAATTTACCCGTACCACATTCGGTACATTGATTACTTCACCCATCATTTCTTTAGAAGCGGACTCAATAATTAATCCATTAGCTCTACGTCGAATGCAACAAACACTTGGTACGCTTCAAAAATCCGATTTCATCAAACCACCCGACACACGCCTACTTGCAAGATTTCCCAAACTTACATCATGCTTATTTAGGTCCAGCCGAAAAGCGAACTGGTCTCTCTATAGTTTCTTGGGTCAATACATTTTCTGTACAGCACTATATTTCACTATCCCACCCATTACTTATCTTTATCCACCAACAACGCCACTCTAGCAGATGGCTGTACGACACATTTTTATCCCATCACACCACTCCAAAACCACAGCTTTGTTCAGAATATGCCAACAAAAATTTCACCAATTTCGGTCTCGTTATCGGCATGTTCCTTTTGTTTTCACTCACGGATTTAAGGATGTCAATATTACAGGAAACGACATTGTTTCGGAAACATAGAAAAGGCAACATCGTTTATCGGACGGAGCCTCAATTTGTGTCGCTGAATTACATGCCATCTTCATTGCCCTCCGTTATATTATTAATCGTTTCCTCTGTCACCCCTTGCACAGCGTCGTCGTTTGTTCCGACTCCAAATCTGTTCTTTAATCATTTACTTCACTTTCTTTTTCGCAGCATTGCCATATTTCCATTTATGACACGCTTTATCTGATGAACTTGAAGATATGTTTCCTGCGAGTGACCAGTCACTGCGGCATCCCCGGAAAGGAAGAAGCCGACAATTTAGTAAAAGCTTAGCTTTATCATCACACCTCCAAAACATCACAGAAATTCCACATTTTGACGGCATTAAATCATTAATATAACAGAGCATTCTATATGTATGGAACAAACACTGGATTGAAAACCCAAACAACACACAATTACGACTCAAAAAGTAAGTTATTCATC
Organism: Ashinkailepas kermadecensis; assembly: GCA_034440615.1. NCBI lineage: Eukaryota > Metazoa > Arthropoda > Thecostraca > Neolepadidae > Ashinkailepas > Ashinkailepas kermadecensis. The sequence continues at coordinate 353,318 of JAOTOM010004746.1, read as the reverse complement.
CCTGGATGTCATCATTACAAATCGGCTGTCACGAAGAGCAAGTCAGATATTTTCCTTTTTCATTCACGGCACGAAATGGCCTGTGGAGGCCGAAGTACTTGTTTTAGCAAAACAATAATAAATGTCGAGTTGGTCGACCGTACCTTGGTCGAGGTGAAGGCGATACGGAAGCGGAGGGGGAGGCGGAGTCAGAGCAGAGGCAGAAGCAGAGATGGAAAGCAGAGGCGGAAGCGAAAGCGGAAGAAGAGGCGGAAGCGGAGGCGGAAGCGGAGGCGGAGGCGAAGACGGAGGCGGAGGGCGGGAGCGGACGCGGAGGCGGAGGCGGAGGCGGAGGCGGAGGCGGAGGCGGAGGCGGAGGCGGAGGCGGAGGCGGAGGCGGAGGCGGAGGCGGAGGCGGAGGCGGAGGCGGAGGCGGAGGCGGAGGCGGAGGCGGAGGCGGAGGCGGAGGCGGAGGCGGAGGCGGAGGCGGAGGCGGAGGCGGAGGCGGAGGCGGAGGCGGAGGCGGAGGCGGAGGCGGAGGCGGAGGCGGAGGCGGAGGCGGAGGCGGAGGCGGAGGCGGAGGCGGAGGCGGAGGCGGAGGCGGAGGCGGAGGCGGAGGCGGAGGCGGAGGCGGAGGCGGAGGCGGAGGCGGAGGCGGAGGCGGAGGCGGAGGCGGAGGCGGAGGCGGAGGCGGAGGCGGAGGCGGAGGCGGAGGCGGAGGCGGAGGCGGAGGCGGAGGCGGAGGCGGAGGCGGAGGCGGAGGCGGAGGCGGAGGCGGAGGCGGAGGCGGAGGCGGAGGCGGAGGCGGAGGCGGAGGCGGAGGCGGAGGCGGAGGCGATGGTCGCGGCCATGCCTAAATACGGAGTTTAGAGTAAAACTGACATTTTTTCGGACATGGCCACTCTTTCGCCGCACCACCACCCGGTGACGTTAGACATTGAGCATAGATGACCGTCCAACTCAGCCAAGGTCAGGGCGAGTGGAAACCCCAACTAGCCCACCATACTTCTTCAGAGGCGCACCGCGATTGTTGATAATCGCATGCATGCCGATGGCACGCATCATTTCACTCCCATACCGGCTGGATCCTGCACAATGGCTACATTGACCAATGAGACGGCTGCACGGGCCTTCAGGCAGGCACTGAGGCGGTTGGATGATCCTTTTGCGTAGCAGTCAGAGACCCTGCGGCGACTAGAATGTCAATGTGACGCTCATGTGGAGCCGTCTGTTGATCAGAGGGCCCATGCGAAAGTGTGTGATGCTGATACATCGTTAGTTTTACAGAGTACTCACCTTCCACACACCTTCCAGACCACCTCCGCTGCGTTTCCAAGAATATATGGCGGGCCCTTGATGTTAACCTCGAACTTTGGCAGCACGTACTCCTCGACCTTGAATGTCTTGGTGTGCTTTTTGTTGTTGGCAGTCTGCACTTCGATCTTCCATTCGCCCTGCATGAAATGAAGATTCAGACATCGAATCTGATCCTCATTTACAACAGCTATTACGAACTCTCATGGTTGACTTTCCATCCAACTTGCAGGGAACTGATCCATCCAGATTTCTGGCATTCAATTATAATCGATTAAATTGATGATTACTTTGGGAATGGTATTCCAGGTAAGCACAATTTCTATCACCTATATGGAGTGATACAAATTGAGTTGCACTTGCAGTACAATCTGAGGATATGTTTAACAATCAATACAAATTTTCCATTATTTCACCCAGAATTTGTCGGCAGTCAGATACCATCATTGTTCTGGGCATGTAGGCCGTGATTGGCTAACCAAATTCCCTCAATACCCTCAAATTCTGGTAGTCGCCTCATATCTTTTCGGGTGCATTTAAGGAAATAAAAGCATGCGCCATATTTGGAATGCCACGTCACATGATAATGACTTTGCAACAATGTCGTGATTTAATATTGTAGGCATACTTCTTGCGTTACAAAGTACCTGGTCATCCGATAATACATCGCTATAGGCATCATTGTTATATTGTCAAGTATTGTGGCATCAAAGTTTCACCTTGGAGCATGACAATCGCGTGGCCCCTACAACCCTTTTTCTGAAACTCTGAGATAGCTCCTGACTTCCCGGATGGCAGCTAGTACGGAGCGGGATTCGTCGAGTAGCAGAAAGAAGACAAACAGGCTCGGCGTCCAACCACAGCCTCGCCCCGTCTCACTGGACGTCGTGTTCCTTGACCGCGTTCACCTACTACATACATACAGGCAAATGAATCGGACAGCTTCACCGTGTGCACAAAGAGAATCGACGGGTTATCTGGTGGTATGCGAGGCGGAAGACTGCCACATGGGTGCCGAAAACTAAAGGAAAGCGGAGGATCTCCAAAACTCGATATGCATGCCTCAACTTGGACGGCGTGTACTAGAATACGCTAGCGAATGCAGGTCACGGTCCCATTCTGAGGCCTTTCCTTCTCGACGTTTTATCCCGTTAGTGAACTCTGAAGAAACGACGCCTCTATCTCCATTGATGACTCCATGGTCATGGGTACCTTGATTTCCGTGATATCTATCTCAAGAAGAAAACGCTCAAAACATTATAAAGCGACAGACGAAAAAGTAAAACAAAATTAATTCAAAATATATAGAAGCTTTTTGTTATAGGACGCCCTCTGGGCATGCCACACAATAGCTCGCGATGCCCGGTTGGAAATAGTTGACGCGGCTGAGCACTTTTCTCACCATGACAGGCTCCTGCGAGAGCTGCATCTCCAGCTGTACCAGTGCACTCTGACCAGTCACGTCGGTCCACTGGGCCAGCCGAGTGCCGCTCGGAGATTCGATGTGGACCAGCTTCAGCTGAAGCAATGCATACAGCCGTAAGCAATCAAACGCAACATATCTCCTGTGGTGGTCACCATGCAACATAACACCTGCAGCGGTTATCACACAACCCGTTAGCTGGAGCCGTCGCTACACAGCGCACCGCCTGCCTGTTGAAGTCATCACAAAGCACATCACCTGTAGCGGTCACCACATAGCACACCAACTGTAGCGGTCACCACACAACACATCTCCTGCAAAGGTTACCATGTATCACACAAACTGTAGCAGTCACCATACAGCACACCAACTGTAGCGGTCGCCACATAACACATCCCCTGTAGGTCACCATGCATCACACCAACTGTAGCGGTCGCCACACAACCCATCTCCTGTAGCGGTCACCACACAACACATCGCCAGTAGCGATCACCTTACAACACGCCGCCTGTAGCGGTCAATACTAAAATCGTCAGCCACACTGCGCACCTCCTGTGGCGGCCGCCACACATCACACCATCTGTAGCGGCCGCCACACAACACACCACCTGCAGCGGCAGCCACACAATACACCACCTGTAGCGGCCGCCACACAACACACCACCTGTAGTGGCCGCCACACATCACACCATCTGTAGCGGCCGCCACACAATAGACCACCTGTAGCGGCCGCCACACAACACACCACCTGTAGTGGCCGCCACACAACACACCACCTGTAGCGGCCGCCACACAACACACCATCTGTAGCGGCCGCCACACAACACACCATCTGTAGCGGCCGCCACACAACACACCATCTGCAGCGGCCGCCACACAACACAACATCTGTAGCGGCCGCCACACAACACACCACCTGCAGTGCCAGCCACACAATACACCACCTGTAGCGGCCGCCACACAACACACCATCTGCAGCGGCCGCCACACAACACAACATATGTAGCGGCCGCCACACTGCACACCTCCTGTGACGGTCACCACATAACACACCATCAATATCACAGCAACTCTACGGCGCCAATGTGAACTGGTTTCCAGGCATCTAGCTGAGCATACGAAGCTGGTCGCAGTACAGGGGTGCAGGGAGATAGTGGCGCACCCAGTTTGCTGAGCAGTCAATTGGCGGGTAACATCAAGGCTGCTCGTCGAGATGTTAGCTGTAAATCATTTGCACCAATGGCATGCGCCCGTATATACCAGATGTAAACGTAGTTCATGTCGCTTATGATGCCCAGCGGATGATCTCCGACATCAAACAGCGCCCAGTACCCATGTTTATTGAAACTAATAGATTAACACCTCCAGAGCCTATGACATATGTTTCGCTACGTTAAGAAAGTCTGTGTCCTATATGTCTATTGGTGTTGGTTACGTATGGTTCGATCAGTTGACTCGCAAGCTATGCCGGTTGGAACGAAGACGATTTGTACTCGAAATACTTTTTTTTTAAATCAAGTACAACCTGCTCCGATCAGAACATGGAGCGCTTCACGTATACCCCAACTTCGGTATAACTCTGCGCTGGTGGTGCTGGAAATACTTCTGGCAATTTACTCTTCATGTGGCTGCTGCCCGAAGGCGCAACTCCTATTCCCTCATTACCACCTCCATTTTCCATTATCCGACTCAACGCATCACCCACAGCCAACCACGGCACAAGTGAACGGGAGAAAACGACACCAAATAATTAATACACGTCGATGAAATAGAGGCAAATAGAACTGGGATGCAGATAAAGAGCTGTCCGGTGGCGCTATTGCTTCACAAAAATTATAATGTTAGCCCCATCCCCACACTAAGAGGCGTGCTTAATTGATGAAATGAACTTTGGGGGCTTTGACACATTGGAGCTTATGAAGGAGCTTATAATTGGATTGGAGCTTATAATTGTAGATCATGAACATTCAATATGTCTACGTTTCAACAATGCTCCTTTAAAATAGAAAATGGCCCCAAGAAGGAAAGGGAAAGAAAATTAATCACCACATCGTCTCAAACCCGAAGAAGAACCAAACATATATTCAACGAGGTAATGGGAAAAGGTAAAAAATATATGAAATACCAACCATGGACACAAAGAAAGAAAAACAATTTTTTGTTCGGCAATAGCACTTGCTTCGCAACGTTTTCTTTCTCTCCAAATATGGAGTTAAGAAAGCAATGCAATGACCCACTAGATGCTCTATTGTCGTAGTTACACTGTGGTGTTGGTTTTCTGTTGATCCCGCCATTGGTTCGCCCGCAATGCCGCTTTAAATGGAACCGGCTGTTTCATTGATTTTCATCCTCGAAGAAAATAGTATGCTTTAGCCAGCGCAGTTCCCGCCCCGCGACCAAATGACATGGGGCGAGGGTGTCCGAGTGGTTCAGGTGTTGAGCCCTGGATACCAAAGTCTCGGGTTCAACACTCGCAACACGCGGAACACTTCCCCATCCCGCGGCCTACCGGCGAAACATTGTGAGCTGCGCCATTAGCTATGACCGTGCATGAAGTGCGTCGAAAACCACCGCTAAAAAACAGGACTACATGACACATGACATAGGACTCGATCACGTCATGACTGGCAGTCACTACCGCCTTGTGAGGTCAGCCGACCCGTGTCGTGACCTGGGGAGGTCAGCCGACCCGTGTCGTGACCTGGGGAGGTCAACCGACCCGTGTCGTGGTCTGGGGAGGTCAGCCGACCCGTGTCGTGGTCTGGGGAGGTCAGCCGACCCGTGTCGTGGTCTGGGGAGGTCAGCCGACCCGTGTCGTGGTCTGGGGAGGTCAGCCGACCCGTGTCGTGGTCTGGGGAGGTCAGCCGACCCGTGTCGTGGTCTGGGGAGGTCAGCCGACCCGTGTCGTGGTTGGGAGGTCAGCCGACCCGTGTCGTGTCTGGGAGGTCAGCCAATCCGTGTCGTGGTCTGGGGAGGTCAGCCGACCCGTGTCGTGGTCTGGGAGGTCAGCCGACCCGTGTCGTGGTTGGGGAGGTCAGCCGACCCGTGTGTGGTGAGGTCAGCCCGTTCGGGCTGGGGAGGTCAGCCGACCCGTGTCGTGGTCTGGGAGGTCAGCCGACCCGTGTCGTGGTCTGGGGAGGTCAGCCGACCCGTGTCGTGGTCTGGCGAGGTCAGCCAATCCGTGTCGCGGTCTGGGGAAGTCAGCCGACCCGTGTCGTGGTCTGGTGAGGTCAGCCGACCCGTGTCGTGACTGAGGAGATCAGCCGACCCGTGTCGTGGTCTGGGAGGTCAGCCGACCCGTGTCGTGGTCTGGGAGGTCAGCCGACCCGTGTCGTGGTCTGGGGAGGTCAGCCGACCCGTGTCGTGGCCTGGGGAGGTCAGCCGACCCGTGTCGTGGTCTGGGGAGGTCAGCCGACCCGTGTCGTGGTCTGGGGAGGTCAGCCGACCCGTGTCGTGGTCTGGGGAGGTCAGCCGACCCGTGTCGTGGTCTGGGGAGGTCAGCCGACCCGTGTCGTGACCTGGGGAGGTCAGCCGACTCATGCCGCGGCCATTCAGGTTTAACTACGGCTCTGGTCTGACGTCCACTCTGGTCTGAAGACAGCTCTGGTCCAATATCCACCCGGATCCATCCCAGCCTCATGTTGGCCCACTTCACATGAACAGATATTGCCAGCCTGCCAATTTGATTCGGGAATGGAAAATATGTGCCTATTAATGTTGTTTTTAAACTATGTTATGCTATGTTTCATATTAATATGTTGAGATATAGTTATGTGACCAATGATTACTAATGTTTATTTTGTTTTGTTAAATCACATAGCTCATTTTAAATCTGTTGCAGTCATTTGGCAGTGGTCCATCGTAGCCAGCTGCTTGGGATGGAAATTTAGCAAATGCATGGTCTATTTTTCTTCACAAAACGTCATTGGCGCAGGGGCGGATGCAAGGGGCACTGGGAGCATATGCTCCCCATGGTAGGTGGCGCCTTCTTGCCGGGACAAGAAGCCTCCTTGGAAAGACTTGAATTCATCAGCCAGATGCGCCCCTCTGAGAGGAGAATGCTCCCCGTTGGAATGAAAGGCACACCTACAGGAAGGTTCGTGTTCATCCTTCCCATCGAATTCTTCAACTAAAGCCGCCCATCTGAGAGGAAAATGGCGCCCCGTGGAAGGAAAGGCGCCCCTCCACGAGGCTCGAGTGCAACACCTCCCTCGAATTTCTAAGTCAGAAGTGGCCCTCGGAAGGCAAAGTTGCCCCCCCCCCCCAGGTACGCCTGCAGTGTCCCTCTAGACATGTGCCCCTCCCTCCTACGACAATTCCTGGTTCCGCCCCTGCATGTGTGTGGCGTTCGATTTAAAGGATAGCAGTATGCTATGCCAGCAGTATATTTATTCCTCGCCTGAACACCCGTCATTGTGGAGACCGCAGCAAGCCATTACTAAGGACAAACAATGATCACGCCTTTGGGTTCGGTTGGGAAATTTGGGATCATTGAAGGCATCGAAGCGACAAAACGACATTGGTAGTACGTCAAATGGCTAAGGATTGCTTTTATATTCAAGTTGGTGTATGTACCCAACTCGTCCAACATTTTGTACTCGTGGTCGTTGTGCTTGCATACAACAATCCCGCTGTTTGTTCAAAGAACATGCTTAGCGAATGTTGCCATGAACAAGTAACGGCACAGCAGCATGAACTATTCTTCTGTCGAGATCACGGATTAACTAGAGGGGTGTAGCTAGGCGCAGTAATACTCCACTAGGTGGGAAAGCAACCATTACTGGAGGGGAATATCACTATCCCTTGCACGTCTGTGCCAAAATGTCTCGCCTCGGTCGTGTTTAGATCGGAATGACGTCCGCATCTGCATGTTTGACCCTGGCTGATGTGGTAGGAATGTCAGACGGGTATTTGGATCGGAAAAACACTCTCAACACAAAAACACAACAGTGTTTATGCTACGCCTTCCCCCGGCTGGTGGTGCAACAAACCGGCTCATTCAGCATTCACTCAGCTTGTTTAGCCGCCCCGGTAGCTCAGTTGGTTAGAGCGCTGGCCTGCACTCGTCTCCCCTGTCCTGGCAACACAGGGTTCGGGTCGCTTCGCGCGCTCGCATTTAGCCCCCGGCTGGGAGGGTCAGTTGGAGATGGCCCGATAAGGCCGGGGACGAGCTACCGGGCGGCCGTGTCGCTGCATTGACGGTACGTTAAACTTTTGGTCAAAATTCTGCGGTTGAACTGGAACTGATGGATCTGGTGGTGGGGCCAGGGTTCACGCAACAAGCTCTGCTTAGCAATATGACCCTGGTTCATAAAGCCACCCCAGCAATAACTCGGATTAACTTTATATATTAAAAAAATATTACGTCGCAGTGTCTCGTCGTGCTACGTTACCTCTTACCCCGGCTGATGGTGTCACTAACTGGCTCATTCTTGGGTCGGAGGGTGTCGTCGTGCTACGTTACCTCCTCCCCCGGCTGGTGGTAGGACTCACCAGTTCATTTTTAGGTCGCAGTGCCTCGTCGTGTTACGTTACCTCTTACGCCGGCTGGTGGTGTCACCAACCGGCTCATTCTTGGGTCGGAGTGTGTCGTCGTGTTACGTTACTACCGGCTGGTGGTGTCACCAACCGGCTCATTCTTGGGTCGGAGTGTGTCGTCGTGTTACGTTACCTCCTCCCCGGGCTGGTGGTGTGACTGACCGGCTCATTCTTAGGTCGGATGGTATCGTCGTGTAACGTTACCCCTCCCCGGCTGGTGGTATCACTCACCGGCTCCTTCTTGGGTCGCAGTGTCTTGTCGAGCGAAAGTACGCGGAATCTCACCAGCTGCCCGGGTTTATACAGCGATTTATCGGTCTGGATAAACACGAACTCGCTCTGTGCACCGTGTGACCTGCTGCAGAACAGGACAAATCACTACCGCGGCAGGCCATCACACACAAAGCGAGCGCAACGGGCACAGTTATGGCAACGACAATCATACACAAACCTCACGTATGCATACGCTCAAATGCGATGCATATAAGGAGAAAATGAAAACGAACCATTGACTATTTCAGCTCTGACCTGACCAGACTTGGATTCACCTCTCAGATCACCATGCTAGCATCGCGCACCGGCACAGATGCCTTCCGCAGGGCATGACATCGCCGAACATGGAACACACTCACTGAACCCATGAGAGAATTCCGAGTATAATCAGATTTATCGATGTTTTTTCTGCAATTTGTATGACGGTCTCCTGTTCCTTTCAGTGTGTTGGCTCAGTATCGTTCCAAGGTTTATGGTTATCAAAATTATTCCATTGAAAATGCGCAAAATTACATTTACACGACCGACGTTTCCTCATATACATATTGACATTTTCAGGAAAATATAAGACCAGATGCGCTCGTTTAGCTATGATGCACGATAAAGCTATGGCTATCACCGTTATGCAAAATCAGAATCGCTGCGTGACTCATTTCGGAAATGAACACCGAAAAGGCCACAAGTACGTCAGTCACTATCGGTCATGAATCCTAGTTCATGAAAGGCATGCTAAGTAACTGCAGGGGACTCTTGCCGGGAAACTGCTGTCGCCCCCTCCCCCTTTACACCACAAGAATTCCCCAGCAGTTCCCCAGGGGGTCCCGCTACTGCGATCTGGTCACAGACAGAGTCGAGGCACGGATTTGATCACCTTGAGCCCAGGGTCGATCCATCACATTGCGATAAGGTTCCATGAGCATCGACCTGCCTATTGGTTGCCGGGTACCTATCGCGTATCTGGGGATGGGTGCACTCGAGTCTTCCCGGAAGGCTTGCGATCCATTACATTGCGATAAGGGGATTTTTTCCGCATAAGGGGAGCAATCGACCCCCCCTGGTGTCCACCCCTAAACCAGCTTGTGTACGACATGATTGTGGAAGTCAGTTCTTTTCAACGAAAAGTACCTGATGTGTCGAAGCATCTGAATGCAGTGGACACGGGAGTTTGTTGGTATGGATCATATCAACACGACATGCACGGCGCCGCAGTGAAGCCGGGCCGAAGCGGCTCTAAAGCACACACCAATGTCCTTTAGAGTACGCCTCGCCGAGCTCACCTGATGGCGATCTTGTGATTACCACTGATAGAGTAGGAATCAGATGGGAAGACCACACCCAAGCGTAGCTCCCCGTACTGTCGGGTAGTATCCGGAACTTGCACGCTAAAACATGTCTGCTTCGAGCCACCTGAAACCGGACAAAATGGGCGCATGGTGGGCCAGGCGGACACAAAATATTAAATAACATGTCAGGTTTCCACGATCATTTGGATCTAGTCATTGGCTATACGTGCCTATAAGCGGCCCACTGACTTCAGTGCACCATCCCGCATGGTGCAACACCAGTGGCCGATCCCACCATCCCGCATGGTGTAACACCAGTGGCCGATCCCACCATCCCGCATGGTGTAACACCAGTGGCCGATCCCACCATCACGCATGGTTAAAACCCAGGGGCCATCCCCCCATTTTGTATGGTGTAATACCGGGTATGACCGCCACCATCCCGCATGGTGTAATACCTGCGGAGGCCGATCCCAGTATTCCACTTGTGGAATGGTGAGCACTTATCCAGGGCACCAACATTTCTCCGACAGGAGCTCCTGCTGACAAAACTGCTTTCCAAAGGGAGGAGTGCAGTCGAGCCTTCCTATGGGCCTTTTTCGAACCTTCAAGGGAGCCCCAAGTCTTGAGAAGCAACATTTCCTTCAATCGAGGTGCTCCGCCCCCCCCCCCAGTTCGCACTCTGCATCCGCCACCGAGCACCACATGCTTATGAAATAATGTATTTGGCAGGGGATGGAAATGATTAACTCCATCCATCCCTGAGACTGAACTCGAGTCCACGGGATACCAATTAATGACGCGATCACTTCACAACTAGAGACTTGTGGCAGTCCCGGACTGTGATACGTGATCTATAGTCAATCGCCCGTGCGCGGGTATGTTGCCGCAAACTCCGTAGAGTAGAGATTGAGGATTCTAGAACAAACGTACGTAACCACAAATGTACGTATTGCAGGTGAATGCAAGCAAATGTACGTAAGCAAACGTACGTATGAGCAAAAGTATGTATGGCAGATGTACGTACGCGCAAAAGACGTAGTGCAAACATGTGTATGACAAATCTACGTAAGAGCAAATGTACGTCAACGCAAAAGTACGAAAGGCTGATGTCGGTAACCGGACGAATGTCCGTTAGCGCAAAAGTATGCAAAATCAAATGCACGTAAGTCCGTACGTATACGCAAATATACGCAAGCTCAAATGTGTCTAATGGCATAAGTATGCACCTAAGCGCTTACATAAACATATACCTATATTTTTGCGTATTCCTGCATTTGCCCTTAAGTACTTGTGTATATACGTGCATTTGAGTTGATGTACATTCGCACACACATACATTTGCGCTTACGTACCTTTGTCCTAACGCACATTTGTGCATTCGTACTTTCGCGCTTACGTTCATTTGTGTAGATCTGCGCTTACGTATAATTTTCATGCGTATATCTGTGCTTATGTACATTTCCTTGCGTACATTTGCGTACTTACATCTGCAATACGTGTATTTGCTTTCCGCACATCTGTACCGTTACCAAAATTGAAAGTAATTCCGGAGAACAATTGTGATGAAAGCCGGGTAATGTTAAAACAAACTAGCAGTCCTAGCTCTGAATGAACAAATTAGAACTTGACATGCCGTATTACATCTTGCAACGCTGTTAAAAGCTAGCCGCGAACGGATGTTGCTGCGAAACCCCTTTTTAAACAAAGATGAAAAATAGTCCACAAAGAATATGGTGACAAAATAGGCAGCACACAAAATGAAAGGTGCCCATCTGACTCTGAGTACAGAACTTAAAACTTGAAACGTTATAACGAAAAGTTACTACGATATCCAAAGCGCAACGGTCCGCGAAGGCCGTGCCCGGCTACTTAGGTGAACTTGTGTGCCAATGGGGTCTGAAAGTTGATAAAGATGTAGATGGCGCTGAGAGTCAATGGTCACCCAGCCTTCTTTAGCGAACCTAAAGCGCTATGTTTTGTGGGTTAGGGAGGGCAGAATCTTTATATTTAAAAAGCCTATTGTACATTTTGTAAGCAGCGTATGTTGTTTGCGCGTTTTTAATTATGTTGAATGTACTTCAGACACGTCTAGTTTGCTGGAATATTTACCATTAGTGTGCTATAAATTAGGAGAAGCAAGCCAGAAGTATGGGTGTATGTGCGGTTCCCGGCTGCCATAAACGCGATCCATCTATCAGGTTTCCAGCAGACTGCAAGGTAAGAAGGCAGAAAATTGATTTGAAAAACAACTATTGTTTGACTGCCTTTCTGTAAAAGACGTAGTGGGAACCATTTAGGAAAGCACTGGTAAGGTACCTAGGCACATTAGGTACCAAGGTAAGTACCTATCTATTGTCCAGACTGTAAAGTATGGCACAAGGTTCACTGGGGCACATCAGCCCACAGTGAAAATATGCACCAATCCACACCAAGGGTGAGAAATTGTCTCCAATCTGCACCCCCCTCCCCACCCCCAATCCATAGCCAGGAATTTGTCATGGCTAATACCTAACATGCTAAGATTGGATTGTTAGCCTACTTAATTTGAAACTAATAATTTGAGTTCCACCCATAAGTTATGTTCAGTCAAATTAATTTCACCAAAATTGCATTGCAGGTTAGGTTGGGCAGTGGGTATCTGGTCACCTAGAGCTAGGTACCTTACCAAGGTAGTTGTTCATATGGGCCCCATTAGGGGCCCACACCCACCTCTCAGGGAGCCTGCACTGCTTGGGGCACTGACTCCCAGGGGCCCACATCTCTTGTGGGTCCTGTACACAGGAGTGGATCCAGAAAGCTGTCAAGAGGGGGGGTGACCTCATAGAGAGGGGGCCTATGCTGTGCCAGGATACCAGCCAAGAATGTCCTTCCTGGATTAGGCAGGGTGGAAAGTGATGTTTGATGAGGCCTGCTAGTATTCCATGTTCCGGTCTTGGGGGGAGCAATGTCTGGTGTGACCCACAGGTATTCCATGTGCCAATCTTGGGTGGGGGGTCTGACACTTGTGAAATTGTGCCCCATCTTGGGAAAATTATCGTACAGATTAAGGGGTTTAGGGTAGGCTTTAGGTCAGGTTTGGTCAGGCCGGGTTAGGTTTCAGCCCCACCCAATGTGTGATGCCTGCTAAATGAATACCGGAACTTCTCAGGGAACCTGCACATCCACTAGAGCGGTGGTTCCCAACCTTTTCAAATCTCACCAAAAGCCAGCACATGCATTTTTAACAGTAGGTGGGTAGAGATCTCTTACCTCTGGACCAGCTCTTCCTTCCTGCCCTTTGTGGATGCATGCCTTTCCCTTAATAAACTTGAAAGTTGAGGTGTTGTGAAACTCCCATAAAAATCCCTATCACTATTCAAGTCCATAATTGAGCCTAGTAGCTACCACCGTAACGTGCAGTCAATAGCAAAGCACTTGCCAGCTCAGACGCGTATGTTCTACCCAAGCTAGTGGCCAGAGTCCGATAATTGGCGAGTTCCTGGCACACTGTAACCCATGAACAACCTTTCTTCAACACAATATTTCCGAAATCCTGGGCCTAAATGACTTGCAACCCTAATAAAAGCCACATGCCAACACCGACTCCCGGCAACCCCACGCAAAATGCACAGCAAAGATGGCCGACGCCTCCTCGTCGGGTGACCATTGCGTACAGCGCCGCCCTGGTGGCCAAATCGTAGCTTTCAGACCCCATTACACGGCAGTAGACTCGCTTTGGCTTTGCTCTCGCTCGTACCGGCATTAGGCACCATTAGAGGTGGTGGACGAGCGAGGGCAAGATGCCGGCTGTCTATGGAGCTCCTCTGCTACAGGCAGCACAATATCGGGTACCAAACCGGAAGAGGGAACGTTTGGACCGACCGAAAATGCCCGTGATTGACAGTCCGCGAAGATATGCACCTAACTCAATGAAACTCTCCGTCAGAAGAGTGCCAATTTCCGAAATAAGTCAAAAATATTTGGACAATCACTCACAATGTATTCAATTTTGGGGTACTTCCTACATATATGACAGAGGAGCCCAATTGTGAAAATAGTGCCGGTTCTATTATCTCAGGCGTGCACAACCACTCTGATTCAGCTGAACTTCGCTACACTATTTCGTTCACACCGGACTCATCTGCTGAATGTGGTGTACTCAAGCACTGCGCCAACTGTCGGATTGGCACAGGTGTCTCGCTGTGTCACGATCCTCACGTCTCAAAACCATCCCGCTCAGTATATGGTGCATGCAGCTTGTCAGTAGACGGACGGACGGTAACCGGCACGGCAGGCATTGCATCGGGGCGCGCAGGTCACGTGATGGCCTGACGTCATAAGGGTCACAAGGTGCAACTTGAAACATTATTGAAAGTTGCCCACGAGTGAAAATGCTGCTACAAGCAAGCCTCTTTTTTGTCCCTCTTGTACCCTCTGACCTCCTTCAGCTAGGGTGAAATGCAAAACACTGATAGAAAACCCTGGCCACCGAGAAGCCGAAACTTGCTTGCAAATTTTTGTACCTTGGCCGATAATCAGATCACCAGAGATCATATTGGGCCAAAGTACGAATCTTGACCCTTGACCCTTGACCTTGACGTTCAAAGGGGCGGAGCGTGTATTCTTTTGACGTTGTTTCTCAAGAATCAGCATAGATGAAATATTTTAATTGATCATAGTAAAAACAGTGAGGGAGGGTAGGTCAGGTCGGGTCGGAATCAGGCTTCAAGATCAGATTCCGAACTATGCATGCTAGAGACACAAGAAGAACATTGCATACGTCAATCTAATGGCTCCATATCATGTCAATCTGCATGTATTTGTTTTGGCGATTCAAACAGGGTCACCTTTAGAGGTCATCATGCAACATGTTACAACATGTGACATCTACTCACGCTTTTACCAAGTAACCGCAGGAGTTGCGGTGACCATCAGGGTAGCACTGCTAGTAGCGATCTCTATTATGTTTATCTTTAAGACAGGTTTATGTTGAAATTTGTAATAAAAGATGGAGTTCTATATTCGATACATTGACGATATCCTAAGTGTGTGGACTCATGGTTTTGGTAGGCACACATGCCTCTTAATCCAAGGAACGTCTACATGCCATCAATATGTTTCACTATGGATTACACATGCATATAGGGATAGATGACTTTATTGATTATATCATCATCAACCAATGCTGAACGTGAACATACACCACACATATTTTCACGGGGCCCATAGCCGCACCCGCCTAGCTCTGCCTGTACCATAGGAACAGAACAGGCATTTTTGCGTTACCAAATGATAGTTCATCAAATATTTCATAGGGTTGACGCACCCTAGGCCTTCAATAATAAATCAGTAAAATCTTCCCCATATTAGTGGCATGCACATCTGTAAGAAGTTATTACAACACATCTGAATATCAGCTTCGCAACCACGGTACTATTCTACGTGCAGTTTGCACAATTACCTGCGGCATCGGAGAACACGACCGACGCAACGAATTTTATGTAGGCAATGCACAGTTGCGCACCTGAGCTACGCTCGCCTGCGTAGCCTCGACACGCCAAACGCTGAGAACGTCATGAAGCACAATATCGACAATATTTCGCTGGGCTAGGGGGGCAGTGCTACATTTTCACGTACATGATCGGGAACAAAAGTTGACCACTAGATAAAAAATCGCCGACTGCAGGAGAAACTTGCCCTTTGCAGATAACACACTGAACAGGCTCCGAAGTGGGTAGTGCGTGGAGGCACTCACCAGCGACACCAGCACTCGGCACTCACCGGCCACTCCGGTCACATCCATCGCGTGCGTCGTGTTCAACTCGCTCCGGTCCGAGTCGATCACCATCACCGACAGGCGGCCGGTTTCCGGGACGTCGAACAGCGTCAGACACATGCGCTCACTCTCTCCAACAACCATCGCCTTGGGCGCCGTGAACAAGTAGTGTCTGAAAATGCGCGCACAGGTAAACATAATCAGGTGTCAAACCGTGTTCAGCCCTGTCACCTTCTAACCGTAAGCACAATCCTATAACGATAGGCTATAATATAATCACCACTGATTAAATCCACTGCTTCGAACAAGGAGGGCATTGTCTCTAAAGGTATCACACCTGCTCCATGTACTTTCAGGTAATTTAATCTGGTGCAGGGCTGGTGGTTCAGATCACAAATTATCGATACAAAATTATTGTACCAAATTTTCACGTCCGAATACTGGGGTTTGGGCCCGACAACTGGAACATAATTTCTTCTCACACTGCCTATTCACCAGCAATGGTTAATACATTGGCTGTACCCAGGCCGCGAACGGACGAATCCCACACCCTTCCTCACTCACCGCCGTGCGGCGGCCAGACCGCATAGCGCCAGCAGCCAGAACACCCGCTCCATCTTCCCAAGCGCCACTGAAACGACTGCAACGGGGCGACTGGGTCGCCGGCGTTCGTCGACTTCGACTCGGGCCGACAGTTCCCGCAGCGGCCGCCAGGTGCGCCTCTCAGAACAACTGATGACGGGAATCTCCAGCTGTAACGTCGTGGTACGCTTTTGATTCAATCAGTAGGGGAATTACCGGAGTGGTTGGTGTCGCCGGCAAGTGCCAGGCACCGCCCAGTACGCGTCCAGCTTGATGGTGAACTTGGCCGGAAAAACCCAATCCCCGGCAGGCGACCTGCACCGAGTGTGTTCGCGGTCTGGGAAAACCTGATCATTGTCCAGGAACATTTTCTTCATATTAGCAGAAATCCGGTTGTGGGAGAAACTACGAACATAAATCGCAAAGTGCAGTGACAGAACGAGGAGGGTTGGCTATTCTTTTAGGCCGACCATGCTCAATGGGCTCCCACCAAAAACACGTGTTTCGGCATTATTGACATCTGGAGGGGGAGGACAGTCGCCCCCCGCCGTGAGACTGCCTCCCTGAAATTGGAAGAGGACCCCATTCGGAAATGCACAGAAAAAAAAGGTGAGCAAGTAGGCCGACGGAACAGAAGCTCATGCTGTCAAGGAGGCCCCAAGAGCATCCTAAAATGGATAGAGTTGTGGCTTTCAGATAGACAGCAGAGAGTGATGCTTAATGGTACAAAGTCATCATGGCAAAATGTTCTTAGTGGAGTCCCTCAGGGGTCGGTACTGGAGCCACTGTTGTTCATTATATTTGTGAATAGCATTGAATGTGGCCTAAGCAGTAAGGTTTTGAAATTTGCGGATGATTTGAAGATCTTTAGGGCAATAACAGGGCACAATGAGCAGGTTTTGCTGCAGAACGACTTAGACGAGCTTGTGAAGTGGTCCGCAAAATGGCAAATGAAGTTTAATTTTGATAAGTGCAAAGTCATGCATGTAGGTAGGCAGCATATGAAGGCGCCATACTTGATGGATGGCCAAGTACTATCTGTGACTCAGCAGGAGAAGGACTTAGGTGTTATTTTGAACACAAAATTGGGGGCATCAGAACAGACCAAAGAAGCCAGGAAGAAGGCACTAAGAATGCTTCGGGCGATACAGAGGAATGTGTCATACAAAAGTGAGGAGGTCATCAGGAAGCTTTACTGTGCGTATGTCAGGCCACATTTAGAATACTGTGTCCAAGCTTGGTCCCCTAGTTATGAGAAAAATTGTTGGCTTTCAGAGAGAGTACAAAAGAGGGCAACAAAAATGGTTAATGGTATAGGCAACCTGGCATATGAGGAAAGATTGAAGAAATTGAATATGTTTTCACTTAGATATAGAAGGCTGAGAGGAGATCTCATCGAGTTTTTTAAATTTGTTCATGGTCAGGAACAGGGATATCTCAGGGAAATGATTGAATTTAACAGAAATGATGCAATTAGAGGTCATCAATTCAAAATTAAAGTTAATCACAGCAGGGCAAGGTTAAGACAGTATTTCTTCACCAACAGGGTAGTAGAGCACTGGAACCAGCTGCCAGGAACAATTGCCAGTAGCAACACACTGAACATCTTTAAAAAACGGCATAGACAATCATTATAAGAATAGGGGGCTTGTTTTTCTGTATTCCAGGCAGGGTTGATTGACAGATTTGGTGGGCAACTGGTTCAGTGTACAAAGTGCAACCAAGAAGGGCCCTTGTGGCTCATAGTTGCACTGATCTTTTATATCTTTATGTCTTTATGTCATACGCTCTATAGCTCTACCGTTGAACCTTTGGAATCTTTGGTGGGACTAATTTAGCGTCGCAGGGCATGGCGTCCATAAAGAAGTTGATATGAATTCGATATTCGAATATATTTTTCGATACCCGCTGTAAAAAAAAACTCGCTTCCATGACTGCTAAATGCATGCTAATGAGGTGCTTATGACGTTTCTTGCACCGACTATGAATTATCTTGCTTAAGGGCGGGACGTTGCTGCCTCGGAGCTGCGAAACCCCAGGCGCCATGCCACAGGGCCTCCTCTGGGGAATTTTCACTTGGTGGGATTCCTTGATCATACCCAATGAGCTCAAAATGGCTCCATGCACAATAGCAGGGGCGTCGCCACCGCGGGGGGGGCAGTGGGAGAGTCGCCCCCCTGCCGTGAGACTGCCCCCTGAAATTTGAGGAGGACCCTATTCGGAAATGCACAGGAAAAAGGTGCGCAAGGAGGCCGATAGGACAGAAGATCATGCTGTCAAGGAGGCCCCAAGATTGGCATCGAGGTCCCCGGAAAATATAATCGAATCCATATAAGAGACGTAGGACAGAGGTTGGGAGGAGGCCCCCAGGACGAAAAGGATGCCACCGAGACGGGCACGAAGCCACCCAGGTTAGACAAGAAGGCTTCCGATGGGTAGCAGGATATTCTTAATTTTGGAAAACGAGGCCTCCAAGATGGAAGAGGAGGCCCCTACAATAGAAAATAAGGACATATGATAGGAGATATTTCTCCGGACGCAAGAGGGAGCCCAAGATGGGTAAGAAGGACTCCGCAGGAATGACAGAAGGCCACTGAGACCAGCCAGATGGAGCCAATATTTTGGAAGAGGAGGACCCTAGGAGAGAAGATTTGGAACTATGACGCAAAAGCACCCTGCTAAGGGGATAATGAAGCTCCAAACACAGATAAGGAGGCCTCCAAGACGTGAGAGGCCCCTAAATTTAAAAAAAGAAAAGGAGCCACCTAGGAGAGAATAGGAGGCCTCAGAAATCAAGAGAATGCCAAAAAGTTGGCACGGTGGCCCCCAGGATTGCAAAGGAGGCCCAAATAGGGAAGGGAGGCCCCAGAAAATGACAGAAGGCCCTGAGACGGAAGAGAAAGTCAGTGGATATGAGATGAGGTTTCGGAAACGCAAAAGCAGGCCCCGAAACGTGCAAGGTTCCACCATGACAGAAAAGGATGATCCAGAGACGTGACGGAAGGCACCTAATTCGGAAGAGGACGACACAAGATTGGAAATGAGACCCCATGATGAACGAGGAGTCTTCTAAAATAGGAGAGAAAGGCCATTGGATAAGAGAGATGGCTCCCAGGCGAGAAAGAAGGCTCCAAGACGGGTAAGAAGGTCCCCAGGAAATGACAAGGCCACAGAGGGAGGAAATGTTGCTTGTAATTTGGAAGAGGAGGCACCTGGGAGAGAGGAGGAGTCCACCAGGAGATAAGAGGCTACCCTTAAAATGGGCAAAGATCGAATCAAAACGCAGAGCAGGAGGCCCCCAAGACGTGAGAGGAGGCCCCTAATTTTAAAACGAAGGCCTCTAGAAAAGAAAAGGAGGCCCCTGATGGACTTCGAGAGAAGTCACGCAAGACGGAGTAGGAGGTCTCCGGGACCGAATGAGGCCCCAAAGACCGGAAGGAGTTCCAAGGAAATGGGAGGAGGCCCTTAAGATGGGAGTGGTAGCAGGTATTGAAGGAGGTGAGATTTCTAAAATTGAAGATCCCTCAAGACGGGTAAGGCTTTGCCAAGACAAAGGAGGAGGCCCACGAGGCGTGGCAGGAGGCCCCTAATTTGGCAGAGAATGCCCCTGGAACATGATAGGAAGCCCCATGCTATGTTAAAGGGGCCCCAGGATGTAAGAGGAGGTCCTCCAAGACGGAAGAGAAGGATCATTGAATATGGAGGAGGGTAGGACACACGAGGAGACATCCAAAACCGGTAAAGAGGCTCCAGGAAATGAGACGAGCCCCTAAGACGCGAGGGGAGGCCTATAATTTGCAAGAATAAGCCCTTAAGAAATAGTAGGAGTCGTGCCGGAGTACTTGAAAATTACGATATGGACCCCAACAGATCCAGCCGGGACCCCTGAAAATCACGCTAAGTCTGGGGGTACCAAAAAGTCACGCCCGGACCATGAATATCACGATAGGGGCACGCCAGGTCGTATCTTGCCCCAACAGTATCATTGGGACCAAAACAAATGAAGCCGGGGAAACGAAAAACAATCCGGACATGGATAATCCCTCTGGGGCCCAACAATTGCACCAAAAGCCCCAAACACGTATTGGACCCCCAAAAAGTGTCGAGGCCGCTAAACCTCGCGCTAGGGATCCAAGCAAATGAAGTCGGGACCAAAAAGATCGCATTGGACTTTACAAAAAGTCGCGTCGCAGCCCTTGAAAAGCACACTGGGGGGCCAAAATGTCGCGCCGGGGCCCCAAAACTTGCAGCTTCCCCAAAAATCCATTCTTAACCGGAATGTCAATCTGCGGCCTAAAAAATCGGGCCAAAGTTCCCCAAAAACCCGTTCGGCACTGCAAAAAAAAACGTGTCAGGGCACCGGAAAAAAATCGCACCGGGAGACCGAAGAAATCGTACCGTGACCAAAAAATATCGCACAAGGACCACAAAAACTCGATGTCCAAAAAGTTCACACCGAGACTCGGTCGAATCGACCCCAGCACCGGAAAATTAAGAACAGGTCCGAAAAAAATTACCCAGAGGGCTTTTGTACTCAGAAAGGTGCCATCGGCTGAAAAAAAAACTTCTTCAGTCGCCGCAGTGGCAAATCAAATGGGCAAATGCACCTCCTCCTGATAGGGATAAGCTCCCAAGAATCGTGCCGGGGCCCCCAAAAGTCGCGCTGGGGCCATCAAAATGCGCGTCGGTCCACCAGAATTCGCACAGGGGGCTTCAAATAAATACGGCGGGCCCCAGGAACACTCGCTCCGAGGCCAGAAAATTTGCAACAGGAACCGCCAAGATCGCGTTGGGGCCACAGCTAAGCACAACGTGCCCCGCAAACTCGAACCGGTCCCCCAAATATCGCGCTCGGCACCCACAATTTCCATCGGTAGTCCCAAAAATTTGGTCTGGGCATCAAACATTCACGTTGGGACTCCCAAAAATTGGCGTCTAGGGCCCACCTAAGTACAGCGTGACTCCAAAAATCGCATCGTTATCCAAAAAAATCAAACCGTGGCCCTCCAAAATATGGAGGGATTCCAAAAACATTAATGTCCGGGCCAGGAAAATGGCTCTGGAGCACCGAACATGTCACCAGATTCCTTCACAATTCGCGTACGGCCACGAAAAAACCATACCGGAGCCCGAAAAATCGACGTGCGATACAAAGAAATGGAGCCAAGGGCTCCAAAAATCAGGACGGGATTCAGACTTTTAAAACAAATCCGAAAAGATCCACAAAACGCGCTGAGCCCAGAAAAATGGCGTGGGTCCAAGCAACCACGCGCCTGGGCGCGAAAAGTCGCGCTGGCACCACGAAAAATCGCACCGAAGCCCCAAAATCGTACTTGGGCCCCACAAATATGCATCAGAAGCCACAAGTAAACACAGCGGGACCCTAAGAGCACAACGGGGGTCGAAAATGCAACCGGCCCTCCAAAACGCACAGTGTCTCGCAAAAGGCGACAGGGCCTTAAAACATGCGTTGCAGCCCAAAATAAACATACCGGGAGCTCTACCAAATACATCGGAAGCTCTCAAGACACACAGGGGCCATGAGACCGCACAAGAGCTTGAAAAGAGGCTGGGAGCGCAAAAACAACATGGTCCCAAAACGAGCAAAAAGACCGGGCACAAAATAAACACATCGGGATCTTCGAAAACACCCCGACACCTAAAAAAAATCATCGGTGCACAAAAAGCAACAACACCCTAAAACGAGCAGGGGTTTCAGAAATGTGTTGGGCCCCAAACAAAAATGGATTGTAGCCCTGAGACACATCCGTAGACCAAGAAAGACGCAACGGATCCAAAAAAGAACACTGAGTTAGGGCCTCGGTTCGGTAGCCATTCTGGGAGCACATTTAATCAAGGATATGAGGTGCATCAAAGCTCAGCTGGTATCCGCATTTCTTAATCAGCAGAAAATGGGGAGATAGGGAGCTAATGATCGAATTTAATTGATCGAATTTTCGTAGCGAACGCCCATACGAAGCATTCCATCACATCAAATATGGCGCAAGTCTATCATGTGACAACAATTTGCAAAACGTAGGAGGCCTTACAGAAACCGTAGCATCGCACAAGGTGTGGCGAATGCGCCGAATGTGCAAGATGGGTGTGCACGTACACGAACGTTGGCGTCGTGGCCCTAGTGAAACAATCCCATGAGAATGGCATTTATTCTCCATGGGACATATAGGATCCCATATGTCCCATGGAGGAAAACTTGGATTGTCCCATGAGGAAAACAAAATTCCGTTGAAATCGACAGAATCCCATGGAAAACCAGAACAGTCCTATCGTATAATTGGGGCAGTCCCGTATAACGTACGGGAACCCCGTCACGACTTTTATGAGCACGATCCCTCAGGCACCCAGGCAGCTTCCTCTTTTATGCAACCGTCCCTAACCTGCCCAGAGACTGGTCTAATGGATTTCAAATGCGGTATAGCGACCTGCGCCAACAACACCAACACCACAGTTGTGCAGACACTCAATATGTCAGGCAAAATATGTTGTTCTGAAACAGCCAGAACAGTGGCTCGAACGGCATTGACGCTCTTCACAGTGGAGGACCTATCATTAGCTGATGCGACTTCGATCATCACTGGGTGATTGGCAGTTTGGCGCCGGCTTGTTTGAATCTTTTTGTGTCTGGTTTGCACGGGCTGGCCTTCGATATTACGAACATTACAAGACGATAGTCCATGATAAGTGATTCACGGACACGGGAGAAAGATAGTGTGGTGACGATGGTGATGGATGTGCTTTTAAGGACAAGGCAAGAACCTGAAAAGGAATCGCAAGAAGCATGGAACATGCTACCTACCCATAAGAAGGCTGCATTTGAACTGATGGCAAGTGGAAACATCATTAAGTACACGAAATTGTGAGAAACTGACATCGTGTGATGTGATAGGCTTATTGCGACAGATAGCAGGATATCCACTAGCGGATCCAGGGAGGGGCCATTCCGGCCATGCCCCCTCCCCGAAGCGCTTAAAATGGGGGCCATAATGTCTTTTCCCTCCCCCCACCGAAACCAACAGAAGTAAACTAAATTAAAATGCAGTAACCTTTGCCGAGGTTAAAAAATAGCGTCGGAATGAAAGAATCTCCAATTTTAAAGGAATTTTTGTATAATTGTTTGGAAGCCAATATGGTAACATAATACATTCTGACACACATCGAGGGTTCCATGCTGCTCAAGTTTTGCTTACAGCAAGAGTTGACAAAATCGGATCCACCAGTGTGTACACGTGCACGAACGTTGACGTGGTTCACGACGGACGACAGACAAGACGTTGAACGTGAACGTGAACGTTTTGGTAAACAAGAACAAAAATCCGGTAACTTAGAAACGGTGGATGTAGGCTGTGGCCCCATACACAGGAAATTATGTTGTCATTACTTATTATTTTAAAAAATGGGCCCGTTTGCCGAATAGTGGTCGAAATCCGGTGCTTTTAACCACAAATAATGGGAGAATGGGCACCCTCCAAATCCGCTCGACCCCCCTGATGCAATTTCTAGGTACGCCACTGGGGGAGGGGAATGTGGGGGGGGGGCTGACGCCGAAAACCGAAAGTTTCCCCCCCCCCCCAAACAGGTGGGCTAGATCCGCCAGTGAGGATATCAATAATGCTGCCATCTCTTGGTTCGGTAGTTGATGTCTACATGGAATGGTGCTGGAACTCGAACTGGTGATTCGGGGAGCTGATCATAATTGTGATAGGTAGATAGGTACCTACAGAGGTAAACCTGCGGCTCAAGGTAATTTTATATTTATGGGATTTCTTTTTCTAATGCAATGTTTATGAATGTGCTTAATATGATTGTGATATGACCACTCACTTCCCCTGTAAATGCATACTTTGCAGTTGGAAGACAAACGAACACCCATGAAGGGGCTTTGAGTTGGGTAAGATAGCATGAAAAGTAATGTTCAAAATAAGGAAAACATGGAACATAACCTAACCTAGCCTAGCCTAAGCTTCTATGCAAGAAACATTCTTTTGCATGGAATATTTCTGAACCTTTTTCTCAAAAACTTTCAAATTTAAAATACCTAAACTAAACTAACTGAACCTAACCTACCTTGAGCTGTTCTTGAAGAAAAAAGCCTTGCTTAACCTAGCCTAAACTACACAACTACTATTGAAGAAAAGCAAGTTGTAATTTTTTTGTGTTAAAAATATCTTTAAAAAATATATATAACAAATTTTTTTTTTTTCTAACTTAGAAAAGCCCAGCCTAACCTGACAAATCCTAATCCCTTTGTATGCTTCATGGAGGTATAATGTATGTAAAACTTGTCTTTTGGTTAATTCAAGCTGCAATAATACTCCTACCACAGGGGTGTAGCATTGTGTGCTTTTGGGAAGGTACCCCCCCCAAATGTTGGCTATACTCCATCCCAATAATTTCGACCTTTAACATGGCCCCCTATAAGGTACTCCCCCAATCCGTTTTAGCCTGCCCATTACCTTCATGTATTGTGCCCCCTCCCCTCTCCACCACAAAAAAGAACCTGAAACCTACGCTGATGGTTACCTACGTCCAGGGGTGTCGATTTTTGAAAAACATTGGTGGGGCCGAAGTGCCAACGCACTAGACCCCTCCCCCCCCAAAAAAAAAAAAACTCATCGGATTTAGCCCACTATATTTTCAGATCTCAGAAATTCTGATTTTGTATTCGACGATGTGTATGTTTATGTTTATTAAGCATCCTCACCAACGGGGAAAATCGTCCAATAATGGACTGCTCACACCTAGCGTAATCTCGACGCAAAAAAGCCAGCGCAATGACTGACTAGGCGTAATCCCGACGCACTGGGCGTAATATCGACGCGTTGACAGACCAGTGCAGCGGCATCGCCTAGATGCGAGTACGCCAGCGATCAACTGATATTGACAATTTTGGAATTGCTTAAAACACAAATTGTCATACCCAGTTAATGGTGTGCTCAAAAATGTAGTATCAGTGTTCTATATAAGTATAAGTTTTGGTTGAACTTGCATCATACCTATTTCTGGTATCGAAAGAAGCTTTTCAACGCAAAGTAGGTAAATACCTGCCATCCTTTCCTCTCACCTGTTCTTGGCTTGCTTGCATCTTCCGAAAGAGACATGTTGCAACTTTACAAGCTGAAAAAACCGCAGCTGATGTGGCACCAATCCGCCGAAGATCAGCAAATATGGCGACCGCAGTTTATCCCGAGCAGTATGTCGACCTAGCGTTAAGGCCGCTGGTGCGCCGAGCGGAAAAAGTTGAGAAAATCAAACATTGTCCGCTCGGAAAACGCCAGCGTTTTGTAGGACTCGGCAGACAGCCGACGCAAGGCCGGCGCAATGGCAGAATTGGCGGACTCATTGGGTCCCATGCTAGCTTTGCGTCGATTCCGACAGTGCGTCGAGATTACGCTAGGTGTGAACAGTCCATAACTGGTGAAGTCACATAATTAAAAGAGCAGTGTTCAGTACATGTCAACATAACAACTCTTGGTTGGTTATTGGTTCTACGTCACGTCGACCGTTGTGTCATATAGCGTCGCCAATCTCTTACGCCGATTGGTCGCGGGCGAAGAGTAGCGACAGGCGAGACTCGAACTCACCAACATAACAACTCTGAGTAATAGCATGCGACTGCAGTGCCATATAGTGGGCTCGGATCTATCGTCACCGTCACCGTCACCGTCACTGTTACCCTCCTCCTCACTCCACACACCAACAAACACACACCGGCTTAAATAAAAATACTTCAGCGATCAGATGCAGGCTAAAACACACCGGCATTGATGAAGCATCAGAGCACAGCAGACCTGAACGGTGATGATGATGGGTGAAAGTATTTCCTTGGTGCCTAACGTTAGGGAGGGGAATTTTTCCCTTCAGTACGCCACTGCGGCTGCTCAACGTGTTTTTTCCGCAAGATTGCACGATCGAGAGTAGAAGGGCCCTTCGAATAATTTTCTTTCGGGACCCATTCTTCATTTTCCGGTGCTCTGATCGATTCGATGGAGTCTCCTTGTGGTTTTTGTGGTGAAGTCTATTTTTATAAGCCCCCTGCAGGCTACTTTTGGAACCCGGTACGATTCTTCTGGCTCTCGGTGCGTTTTTTCCGATGCCCAAACAGGTTTCTTTTCCGGCGTCCGACGACTTTTTATTTTGTGGATCTTTGACGCCATTTTCCCGTCCGCAAGGTGACATTCCGGGTATATATTGGTACTTGGGAAGCCAGCTGCAACTTGTGGGGCTCCGGCACGACGTTTTGGCCCCAGTGAGATTTTCAAGAGAAGCGGCGTGAATTTTTTTTTGTTTAAGTGCGATTTTTGGGGCCCCGTCGTCACTTGTTGGGATCCCTTGCGGTGGCTACGACACGTTTGTGGGGGCCCAACAAATTGTGTGGCCTTTTGGAGCTATTGTTGAGATCCCAGATTGATTTACCGTGTCCGGACTATTTTTAATTTACCCGGCTTCATTTGTTGGGTGATCTCAACGATACTTTTAGAGCCCCGGTGGGACCTGTCAGGCCTCTGGCGTGATTTTCAGGGGCCCGGGTGATAATTCTTAGTACCTCAGTCTCGGCGTGATTTTCAGGAGGCCCCGGCCCGACCGTTTGTAGCCCCGTCGTGATTTTCTGGAATCCCGGCACGACTTGTTTGCGGCCCCAACGTGATTTTCAGGGGCCCAGGTGCAAACTTTTGAGGCCCCAGCGTCATTATCGGGGCCCCTGCGCTACGTTTGGGGCCCCCAAAGTGATTTTTCTGAGCCCCGGTGCGATTTTTGGTGGACCGAGTGAAATTTTTAGGGAGCATAACGCATTTTTTTCCTAAGCTCGGCGGATTCTTGGGGGCCCCACAACCTATCAGGAGGGGGGAGGGGTGAGGCAACTGCCCACAATTCCCCCTCCCCATTCGGTATGTCACTGTGCCATGCAATGATGCAACATAAGAATCCAGGAATAGTTCATCTGTTTCATCACTCACATGTGATTTCAACTCCCCAGTTATCCAGCCAGTTTGAGGAAAGACAAACATCTGCTACATGGATCAGCAAGGATGGATTGTAAGGCAACATGGATACCATGGAATTCCGGTCACAGTAGTTGTGCTGCAATACATACCTTCTTGAACAGACTGCTTTGGAGATGGATGAGTTCCTGAAGTTTGGTCAGGGTTGGAGTTGGAGGTGGATGGAGCAACACTGTGAAGGACATAACATATGGTTCAAGAGACTTGTTTCCATTAACAATACAGGGGATGAAGTAACATTTTCATTGACTTCTATGGTTTTCATTGGCTTCATTGACTTCTATGGTGTCCTGAGTAAGTAGGACAATCGAGATGGGTTTCTGTTAAATGCATTGTAGAAGCAATGTTATAATGTAGCTTTTATACCCCAGTGAGAATGGTATGGATTCACTCATAAGTGAATTTGCAAACATACTGATATATCAGTTAACAACAATGCTATGTGATCTATGTGATCTATGTGATCTATGTGCTGGAGCTATGTGCTATGTGCTGCTATCTATGTGCTGGAGCTATGTGATCAACATGGTCTGTGCCCTAAAGCCCAAATAACTAAGTAACAATGCAGGGAATCTGCTGCATAACAGTTTGACCATAAATTAGCCATGATATATGGCATCATACATCCCATGCTATTTAGAATAGTGAGCTATATTTTGTGTACAAACATCAGGACATTATAAATGTTAATTAACGTTACACACATCAGTTCCTAACAAGTGTCAGCAATACATTTCCTTCATGTGCTTTAAACATGATTCAAGAAAGCACTGTCATCGATTTTAAACTTGCAAAAAGAGTGGGCCGCCTGGCATTTTGAGTGCTATTTGAGTGAATTTGCTGTCTTGTTAGTGAACTGACCACTTATTGAGATATAAGTACTTTAACTTTGCCTGCTTCCATCATGAAAGTTTGTCATTTTCCAATACATCAGAAATCATCAGAATAACGTCTTGTCCACAAACCGGTGTATGCATTTCTATGAATTTCTCATATTTATTAACACAAATGATGTAGATCTGATCTGCAAATTTATAACTCAGAAAATGTTATCAGCACAGGATTCCATTCCTGAAAATATAGTACTTTCAACATGTTATTGTTCTTTGTGAAGCAATAAGTGCAATGCTCTCATGCAGCATGCAGATGGAGGTTCATCACGTGCACCAGGTAGCACAAAAAGAGATATTATTGCAGTCTAAGGTAACCACAAGACAGGTTTTACACCCATTTTACCTCCACGAATCATTCAAAGGAGCTAGGTTTTGCCTAGTTGCGTTAGGCTAGGCTTTTGTTGTAAGTTAGTAAATAAAAAAGTCTTCAAAAACGATTCAAGCTAGATTAGGTTATGTTAGACTTTTTAAGTTGAAAATGTTTGAGAACAAATTTTTTTTTTGGGGGGGGAATTGGGCATAAAAATAATCATTTCTTGCATGGAAGTCTAGGCTAGGTTAGGCTAGGTTATGTTACATGTTTTTTCATCTAAACATTATTTTTCATCCTATATTACTCAAATCCAGGCCCCCTTTTCCATGTTATTTTTCCTCACAATTGAAAAGTGTGCATCTGCAGAGGAAATGAGCGGTTACATCATGTTCAGCACATTAACAAACACTGCCTTAAAAAAAAAATACAAAGAAGTCAGAGAGTACCATGAGCTGAAAAATTACCCAAAAAGCCAGGTATTATCACAGTTTAAGGTAACCACAAGACAAGTTTTACACACATTTTACCTCCATGAAGGGGGACGAGTGGTCTAGGGGTAAGATGCTCGTCTCACAATCGAAAGGTTGTGGGTTCGAGTCTCACCTGTCGCTACTCTTCGCCCGCGACCAATCGGCGTGAGAGATTGGCGACGCTACATGACTCAACGGTCGACGTGTCGTAAAACCAATAACCAACCAACCTCCATGAAGCATACAAAGGGGTTAGGTTTGTCAGGTTAGGTTAGGCTTTTGTTGTAAGTTATAAAAAGAATCATTTGTTGGTAAATAATTTTTGTTAATTATTTTTCTACAACAAAATAATAAACGGTTCAGGCTAGCTTAGGTTAGGTTTTTTAAGCTGAAAATATTTGAGAAAATGCCTCGAAAATTTAAATTAAAAACAATTAATTTCTTGTATGGGAAGTTGAACTATGTTAGGTAAGGTTATCATACATCTTGAACATTATTTGCATGCTATATTTCCTTACTCCACACCCTTTTTTGGTGTTATTTTGTATTCCCAATTGAAAGGCATGCAGTTGCAGAAGAAAGGACATTAAATGTGTGCTTTTATGTGTTTTATTAATATTTTTTATTTAAATTTCCAATGCAATGTTTATGAATCTTGAATGTTTATGAATCTAAGCTGATGGCACTACTCAGTTTCTGTGCAAATGCTTGTGGTTGTGAGCAGGTTGTGAGCAAAATAACATTACAAATGGGCTTGGAGTTAGTAACATAGCAATTAAAAGAAATACATTACAAATTCAACATAACCTAACGTAACCTAGCCTAACCTGACCTTGGAGAAAACAACTACAAAAACAAGATTGGAAAAATATATAGCAATTTATTTTCTTGAAATTTTGCAAATGAAAAAACCTAACCCAACCTAATCTAACCAGAATTATTGTGCTTTAAGGTGGTAACTAGGCAAGTTATTACACATTTGCCTCCATAAAGCAAACAAATGGGCTATGTTTGGTGATGTTAGATTAGTTTAAGTGTTTAAGTTCGACATTTTTTGCAAAAATTGTTCCAAAATTTGAAAGAAATACATCTTTTTTCTTTAAAAGCAGCTTATGTTAGATTAAGTTAAGTTGGGTTACATTTTTTAATTGTAAAAAAATACATTGCTTGAAATTTTTACAACTTGATGTTTTGGTTTTGTTTTTCTCCAAGGGGAGGTTAAGCTAGGTTAGGTTAGGTTATGTTGCATTTTTTTATTTAAAAAAAAAATACTTTACCCTATGTCACCCAATTCAAAGCTTTTTGTTGGTGTTATTTTGCTCACAGCCTGAAATGTAGGCATTTGTATAGAAAATGAGTGGTCCCATCATCTGAGTCACATTCATAAACATTGCATTGAAATGATACATTCCACGAATTCATAAAACACCTTAAAACACAAATTTACCAAAATGAGCAGTAACATCATGTTCATCACATTCCTAAACATTGCATGGAAAAAAATTAATCAGAAATTACCTTAAGCTGTAAATTTACCAAAAGGTGTGCCAACCCCTGGATGGAAATGCAACACTAGGTGCCCCAATCCTGGGCAGAAAGGGCACTAAGAGCAGTGGAATGAAAATATTAATAAAAGTAAACTAAAAACAGCTTTTCTTGAAGACAAACGTGGTAGTTATGTGATATTAACATGGAAACCCTGAGCACAAATCAGAAAAAAGCATGGACTGGACTTTTTCAAGCTTACCTGCCAACTTCTTCAACTACTGTTCCTTTGGGAATTAAATATCAGCAAGCTATTTATTCACTATTTAAAATCACACCAATCCGCAGATACATCAGAATGTGCGAAGTACAAAAACGAATCAGTACGACGTCACATGAGATTGGCCTCCGGATTAAACACTGCGCGCAATTGCACCACAAATGTCTTACCTCCGTCACATTTGTCACTGTAACCTCAAATTTAGACTTTAGGCGCTGGAATTTCTGTAACTGGAATTTTTTCTTTGGATGTTACGATTTTGGATGTTCTGAGGAACGCCCATCACGATTTGTGACATTTAATACGCGCTAGTGTCTATCGATACAAATCGACACCCCTGCTTTGGAGAAAAAAATAGAAACAAATATTAAGCAATATATATTCTGAAAATTTTCTAAATTGAACAACCGAACCCAACTTACCCGAACCTAATGTCAGCTGCTTTTGAAGGAAAATTTCCGATTTTATTTTATTTTTTAAAATGATTGAACAATTTTTCCAAGGTAAACAACTAAACTAGCCTAACCTAGCCAAATCGGTATTATTGTGCTTTAAGGTGGTAACAAGACAAGTTTGTACACACATTTGCCTCCATATAGCAAGCAAATGGGTTAGGTTTGGTTAAGTTAGGTTAGTTTAGGTTTTTCAAGTTGGAAAACTTTTTTTAAAAAAATTCCAAAAAAGTTTCCCCAAAAATTGCAAATTATTTGGTAACCTTGCGGTCTAAGGTGTTCTTTTCTTCCTTTAAAAAAAAAAAATATGCAGAATACCATGTTTATGAAGGTGACTAAGATGATTGGACCCACTTATTTTCTGTGCTTACTTTTCAGGTTGTGAGCAAAATAATGCCAAAAGGGCTTTGAGTTCGGTAACATAGCATAAACATAAATGTTTTTTTTAATGCAACAAAACCCTGACCTATCTTTTGAGAACAAAAAATTAAACTAAATTAAAATGTCACTTAATTTATTTTCTGAAAATTCTCAACCTTAAAAAAGAAACCTAACCGAGCCTAACCTAACCTAAGCTGATTTTGAATAAAAAATAATATTTTTTGTGAACATGGTTGTAAATTTTTTCGGAAACTTTTGGGTATTATTGTGCTTTAAGGTGGGAACAAGAAAAGTTGTATGGGCGCTGTATGACCAACGCAGTCAATGCGGCCGTAAACCCAAATAACCAACCAACCAACCCAGAAAGATGTAAGCTGTACTTCCACAGTGGAGGGAATTCCAGCTATTTTGTTTGTTTTTGCACACAATTTTACATTTTTCAGCAAAAGGTGGAGAGTCAGTCCACTATCTAATCCAAATATGTTTTTATTCAGTACAAAATGTGCTGGTTAACATCAATGTTTCTACTTAGCATGGGGTTTTTCATTTTTTCCCTTTAGCTTTCTTATCAGCATAAAATAGCATAGGTTATTGGGGGGCCCAAATCAACATGGGGGGGCAAGATCAACATTGGTGGGGCCATAGCCCCCACAAAAGGATACAAATCGACGCCCCTGCATACATGCATGATTTTGCACTTATCAAAATTTAATTTCATCTGCCATTTTTTGGACCACTTCACAAGCTCTTCTAAGGCTTTCTGTAGCATGTACCTAGGTGCCTAGGTACCAGGTAAATATCAAGCTGATAGTGTGATGAGTGGGCTGTTGAGGTTAATTATAGTTTGTATATCCACACTCTCAATGATAACTGATTGTTGTTCACGGGACTGGAGTGTATGCAAGTTTGACAATGACAATTGGTTTTTGTGCACACCATTTTGAATTTTGTAGCAAAAGGTCCACGGTCCAGTCCAAGGTCAGTCCACTATCTAAGGTCAGTCCAAATCAGTTTTTTTCTAACAAAATCTGTTTTTTTCATTACAAAATGTACTGGTTAACATCAACTACATTTTCTATGTACCTAGCATGGTGTTTTCCTTCTTTTTTCCTTCAACTTTTTATCAGCATAAAAATAGCATATGTTATTGGGGAGGCCCAAATCAACATTGGGTGGGCCAAGATCAACATTGGTGGGGCCCTGGTCCCCACAAAAGGATACAAATCGACGCCCCTGCCATCTAGACATTAGGGGGATGTCCCCATCCTAGCCCCGCTTTCAGCGCCTAAAATATCACACAAACTATAACGTAAAATTCCCTTTACGTAAACGTCCACATGCCTGCACCTTGATCGCAAACACCCGCTTTTATAGTCAGACATGTAACGTACTCGCTTCAAAGGTGGCGCAAATGACCTCTGTGGTCCGGTACGCCTAAAAAAAATCACTCCCCCACCCATGTGCAGTGAAATTGAAACTTGCCTGATACTTCCAATTTCTGCAATATACGAATAAAAACCTGTGACGTCATCAAGATTTGAATGTGAACTTTGGTGTACCTTTTAAAATAATGGTATTTTTGCGGCGTTTAATAATGGTGTTTTTGCGGCGTACGAGACATTGGTCTTGTCAAGGCTATTTCTTGTATAGCATTGGTCTTGTATGACTGTAAGGTTTGCTTAAAAGTCATGTGAGCCACAGCTTTCTTTTTTTATTCTTTTAGGAATACCAATTATAATGCAGTGGCCATGCAGCTTCTTGCTGACTTTTCTCTGTCATGGTATCATAAGCTGGCGGATTTGCCCACACATGGCTCTCGTTTTTCCCCATATCAATATTTAATGCATGCATTGTCATTGGGCATGTAGGTAGGTACCTAGGTAAATATTAAGCAGATGGTGTGATAGGTGGGCTGCTGAAGATAATTATAGTTTGCATATCCGCAATCTCAATGATTGTCATTATTGTTCACCGGACAATGCAAGTTTGACAATGACTGGAAATTAAGAATGGATTTTTTCCTGTTTAAGCTCATATGCATGTGGTTTTGCCATTGGTGGCATGTACAAACATCAGTATGACAATCCAATTGTTGTTTTGTGGCTTAACATTTTTAAAAAAAGACAATCTGGTTTAAAATGCATCATCATCGAATCTTAACATTGTATGCTGTAAGTTTTCCTTCCACAGTGGAGGGAAATCTAGCTATTTTGTTTTTTTTGCACATAATTTTGAATTGTGTAGCAAAAGTTGGATACTCAGTCCACTATCTAATCCAAATCTGTTCTTTTTCAGTACAAAATGTGCTGGTTAACATCAACTAAGTTTTCTATGTACCTAACACAGTGTTTTTCTTCTTTTTTTTCCTTTAGCTTTTTATCAGCATAAAAATAGCATGGGTTATTGGGGGGCCCAAATCAACATTGGGGGGGCAAGATCAGCATTGGGGGGGCCATGGCCCCCGCAAAAGGATACAAATCGACGCCCCTGCCTACGTCTCTGCCAAGGCAGGGTTCGCACTTTTTGTACAACAGGTGGTTTTAACAACAATATTATTGTCGTTTAGTTTCCTCACATGATGATTGAATCACATGTTTTGCTGGTAGAGTTGTGCTTTAAGGTGCTTTATGAATTCTTGGAAGTTATCCTTCCATTGCAATGTTTATGAAAGTGATTAAGATGATGTGCAATGTAGATGATGATGTGCACTTATTTTATGTGCAAATGCTTACTTTTTAGTTTGTGAGTAAAATAACACCTGAAAAATGGCTTTAGATTAGGTAACATAGCATAAAAGGTAATGTTGCAAAAAAATGTAACATAGCCTAGCTTAACCTAGCCTAGGCTCCCCTTTAGAGAAACGAAAATACAAAAAGTACAATTTGACAAAGTTCAAACAATTAGTTTTCTTTAAATTTTCCAAATTAAGAAAAAGCCTGTCATAACCTAACCTAAACTACCACAAACTGCTTTTGAAGAAAAACAAGTTCTAGTTTTCTAAATGAATAATATCACAAGTTGTCCAACACCCAAACTAACCTAACCTAACCTGTTTGTTTGCTTCATGGATGCCAAAAATGTGTAAAGTTTGTCTTGTGAACACCTTAAAGCACAATAATACCAATTTACCTCCATGAAGCAAAATGTTCGGGATAGGTTAGGTTTTTTCTGACATGTTGACATTGTTGAAATTTACATTGCAAATTTTTGGTGAATGTAGCTTTTAAACCTGATATGGCATTTGACAAAAAAAACACTGTAGAGACATGTTTCTGAACATGCTTCGGATGATGGGACCATTCATTTCATTCCAATGGGAAATTTGTACTGTTTAATTGGCAACAAACTTTATCCCAACATAAGGCAAACTGAGCTAAGCTAACTTAGATCAGCGAAACCCAACCTTACAACCTTTGTTCAGCACAAAATTGTTCCTGAAAAAATTCCCTAAAAAAGGAATAAATAATCCTGAAGAATATCAAACATTTTGGGTGCATTTTCCACAAGAGCGAATGGTTCCATCGTCTTCATTGTGTTCAGAGACGTGTTTGCACATTTTTTTCCTGAAATGTTATGTCTGGTCTAAAGGAAAAAAGTTTAACGTAACCTAATCTAACCAACCCTAACCTTTTGTTTGCCTCATGGAGGTAAAATATGTGCAAAACTTGACCTGTAGATACCTTAACCAGCAATAATATCCTTTTAATTTTAATTGTTTTTTCAAAGCAAGAGCTTAGACTAGGTTAGATTGTTTCTTTCTGAAGCTTAGCTTTATCCTTCATAATATATTACCCAACTTGAAGCCCTACTTTGTGCTATTATTTTGCTTGCCAACTGAAAAGTGAGGAGTGAACTCCATGACTCAGACATGCGCTAGCTCCGCTTTTCGATAGTCGTCACAATGTCGATCCCGCGGTGGGAGCGCCGGGAGTGGCTGAGACTGCAGCATGTTGGCTGACCTTGCAAAAACGCCTCATAAATATACTTCAATTATCGTTCGTTTGTCTTTTAAAATAGGCGTGTTGTACGTCGTTTCATCCTGCTTGCATGGACATGCTCTGGGAAGACCAGTGGGGTTTATGCTGGACCAGGATGAACCTTCTCGCTCACAAATTATACTCGAGTACGGAAATCAACTTGCCTCCCATTCAAGCTCAACTTTCCTGAAACTTCATGGTTGGCCTGTACGACAGACGCATGCAGGTATCGCTAATACGTAAACATCCCGCTACACTTGAACAAGCCGAAGCCGCAGCCGAAAAGGAGAGCAATCTTCAATACTTAGTAGACTTACACACCAAAGACCATGAGCCAATGGATATTAGCGCCATTGCCACACATGTTACCGACCATCTCTCCGGACAGACCTCCCAGCTGACAGATGTTGTGCCAAATTTAGCCTCACGAGTAGACCAGGTAACTCATGCCCCTCAGCAACACTCGCAACCGCCACAGGTGAGATCGCAGCAGCAAACTCAGTACCAGAGTCACCCCAAGGAACCACCCCCGGAATTCACACCGCCCCACGTGTACCAATCGCGACCACCCAGGCAGTATGCTCCGCCGCCGAATGACCGCTACCAGAATCCCCAGAGAACTCCCACAGCACCGAACTCCCCCGAAATACGTACCGATGGACGGCGGAAGGCAGACCCATTTGCAGCTTTTGCAATTTCCCTGGACACATCCAGCGCATGTGTCGGAAAAGGGCTTATGAGATGTCTCATCCCCAGCCCCCGCAGCCGAGAATTTCGGGAAACTAGAGAGGCCTCACACCGACTCACTAACCGTGTCCGAACAACGAGCTTCCGTCTGCCAGGTAAGTGAAAATTGTCCCTTTGTAGATATTTGTATAGGCTCCCAACCATTTCGATCACTTCTTGATACTGGTGCTCAATTCTCTCTTGTTGACGAACATTTCCTGACCCTGTGCGATCCCAACCTAGTCAAACCGATCGAAGAGAAGAAAAACACATCACTCATCTCTGCCTCGGGTCATAAATTGGCCATATCAAAATGTGTGAAAATACGCATTACTCTGGGAAAAGTACAAATGTATCATGATTTCTTTGTGAAACCCAATTTCGGCCATGACATGCTCCTCGGAGTAGATTTTCTAGCAGCACGGAAAGCTCGGTTAGATTTTGAAAACCAGACGCTCACTATTGGAAAGACTGTCTGATGATATTCAAGTCTTCCCCCGCTCAGATATCCAAGTCAAATGTCATGTAGCAAAGCAGAAGACCCCAGGAGGAAAATTTTGTAGTATCCCAGTTGGCCACCTCCCCTTGTTTTGAAGACGAACATGGAATGCTACTGCCCAATGCCGTGGTGAAAATGTCCAAAAATTAGCACATCCCATGGGCAACGAGACGGGTCGTTTCTTGCATTTTAGAAAAGGTCAAGTGATAGGTGTTGCATCAAAATTATCAGAAAGCGACATCGAAGTGAAAGCCGATATTTCGTCGGTCTCCCAGCCAGCCGACATGCCATATTCACGTCAGGACAAATTGAGTGCATTTAATTTGGATCACATTCCCGAACCTCAAAGGAAGCAAATGAGCGAAACCCTCTCCAGAAACCTTGATGTTTTCGTGCAAAAAGACATAGAATTGACAATGACCGATGCAACGGAGATGAGAATCAACACTCAGGACCATCAGCCAATTAGGCAAAAACCGTACCGTCTGCCATTGGCACACCGCCAAATATTGGATGATCAAATTCAGGAAATGTTGGACGCTGGAATTATACGCAGAAGTAACTCCCCTTGGTTATCTCCAGTCATTGTAGTACCCAAAAAGGACAAAACGTACCGTGTATGTTTGGATTTCAGGAAATTAAACGCTGTCACTATTGTCCCTGCGCCTAGTATTCCCGCTGCGGACGACATTTTATTATCGCTAGGGAAATCGAAGTTCCGGAGCAGCTTAGACCTAAAAGCAGGATTCTGGTAAATACCCATTGCAGAAGAAGACCGAGAAAAGACCGCCTTTGGCACCGATGCAGGCATATTTGAACACAATAGAATGTGCTTTGGTTTATCTGGCAGCCCAGCTGTTTTCCTAAACCTGATGAACGCTGTTCTTGGAGACGTTCGACAGTTTGCCCTGGCTTTCATTGACGATATCATTGTCTTCAGTAACACTTTTGAGCAACATGTGAAGCACTTAGAAATAGTGTTTGACCGATTGCGAAAAGCGAATCTTAAGTTGAAAATTTCCTTCAAGCCAGGAGACCCCGTCTATTACCACGACCCCTCAGTCAAACCAGGGGAGTCGACAAAATTTACATTGTTCTGGAAGCCCCACTTTAGAATCATCTCAAAAATAGGCAACGAAAATTATGTGATCAAAACATGATGAATGGAAAAACCAAGTTGGTACATTCAGAGAACTTGAGACCCCGCAACATTGACGATATATGGAATAGAACATATGAGTCCGTACGACGACCGATTCAGGTAAGTACGAGACAGAAGGGGGAGCCGCTCCGCCACCAGCCCCTACGCGCAGCTAAGCTCCCCCTTAGTGATCGCCTCTGGTACGACCAGCGTCAGTTACCATGCGAGGATACGCAGCCCATGGCGGCCGGATATGGTTACAGAACCACGGAACAGGGATATGGCGAAATCCCACCATTCCCTGCGGACCTTCGAAGGTTGATTTTCCTCAAGCTAATGACCCATCACTCTTAACGGACAGAGAAGGGAGTTCGAGACAAACACAACCGCAACTGAACAGTGAGTATTTTCACACGCAACCGACTCACCGTTACGATTTACGTTCACGGAGGCCACTAACGGATTGTGCACACCGGAACGAAGGGTTACGGCTTGGTCAGTTTATGGACTCTCCAGCCAACGAACGGAAACGGAGGAACGAAATGGATAACGAGGATGTTATGACACAGGAAAAACGACCTCGCCTACATTCCGAATCCCGATGTTCATCTCCAGAGGTGAACATCGCAAATGTGCAAACATTTGCAAATAATGGATGTTCCCAGAGTAGAACGCCATCGGATCTGTTGTTTGATCGTCGCATGTTGTTTACGATTGTTGATGCCATCATAAGCAATGTCTTCTGCTTCAGGGTACAATGAACCTTGGGATATGCTGGGTGAATCCTTGGCTGGATCTTCTTCGTCGCGATCTAACCCCGCTCAATATCACGAACCTATTCACATTGACGGCATCTCCGCTTCTACCTATTTCGATGATATCGAAATGAAACCTTTGGAACGCACACGGGACCATCTCCCCTCGGCCTACAATCGTTCTTGGCTTTTGATTTTGTCCCTGGGTGTTTTCTCCGCCATCACTTTGGTCCTATGCGTCAAAGTATGCTGCCCCGGACGGCGTTTCGCTTACAGCTTCCCCCGATTCACCCCGTATTACGCCAGGATCCCTCCGTTGAACCAGCCATATAATTACAGCAGCCTCTACCCTCGCACCGGTCAGTGGAACAGATTTCGGAGCCAGCACAGTCGCAAGAGACGGTGTCCTACCCGGCGACACCCCCGCCCGCCATGGCGACAGCGGCACCACGAGCCACCGTCCCACCGAATCGACGGATTTGATCGGTTGCGCCTTTCGAGCGCAACTCGTTCTTTCTTCCCCCGCGACACGAAATCGATGTGAGACCCACATCGCCACCACCTCCCCTACGAATGCACCCGCCAGCGTCAGAGCACGATGTTCGTTCGTGCTGAGACGTGCGAACGCAGCCGACATCGCAGTCGTCCCGTTCGCCGCCGCAGTGACCTTGAGTGCCCGCCGCGGTGACCGAATGTAACCGCCACAGTGACTTCGAGTGCCCGCCGCGGTGACCGCAAATGCCCGCCGTAGTGACCTCGCGTATTCTTGTGTGTGTGTGTGTGTGTGTGTGTTTCGCCGTCCGCGCTTCCGATATTCTTGTGTGTTCGCCTTGAGTGTGAGTGTTTTGCCTGTCGGCCACTCGTTGGAAGCCGTTCTTACCCCTTTAGGGACACCCCAGCGTCCGCCTGTACATGCTGTATATTTCACAGACTATTGTTCATGGCTCGGTTCGTCCCTCATGGTAGCCCTTCGCCCTTTAGGCGCCGGTTTCTCGCATTTTTTCATACGTACAAAATGCTCATTTTCAGTAGTGGGGGAGATATTGTAGCAACCACGCGAGGTATATTAGCAACCACGCATACCACCACACTTCCCAACCAGCCCACAAACACGCATTTCGTAATCACCTCCACACGCGCACGCTGCCGACACCGAGCTCCGCTCGGCGATGATATAAACAGACAGCCCGACTATACAAACTCTGCTGTTGCACGGTCGCACGCTCAAAGTAGGCCATATGCCACCTGTAAGCTGTCAAAATGCGAGCCTCGGTCAGATTAGATAAACGCACACGGCACATCAATTACAGAAGCTGACAGCTTACACAAACCGGGCGCGCGTCGGCCATCTTATTCGGTTACTCACCGACACTAAACGACTCACATGCGTTGCACGCTTGCTTCCGCCTCTGAAGAGGTCAGCGTACAAGCTTTTTCCAGTAGTATATATACACACTTGAATAAATACCCGGGACAGAGCCCTCAGGAGAGCAGACCATCACCAGACGCCGAGCTGCTACCAACGCTCCCGCCGATCACCATCTGGCGACTCCCACATCGTGACCTGTCTTGGTGAGGGGACGGACCGAGTGCCGACGAACCGAGTACTGGGTTTTGATAAGTCGTAGTTGTTTCAAGAGTTTGTGTGTGTGGTGCGGAAATAACAACGCGAGGTCCAGACGTATCATCGCCGTGTTTCGAGGACAAAGTGAGACGAGGTAATGAACAGTCGCGGTCAGCAACAGACATCATCAGCAACGCCTCACACACGAGCGGAGACAACGCGATTGTCTCAAGTAGGAACAACTTAATTTGGCGCTGCAAGGTGCCAAACTTATCACCATCGTTCCGAAGTCAGTGGATTTCAACCCTCTCCCTCCTGTTCAAATGCCTCCGAAATGGCCGGCAAGTTGTCATATATAAAATGGGCCGGTACCAGGGGCGTCGATTTGTATCCTTTTGTGGGGGCCATGGCGCCACCAATGTTGATCTTGGCCCCCCAATGTTGATTTGCCCCCCCCAATAACCTGTGCTATTTTATGCTGATAAGAAAGCTAAAGGGAAAAAATGAAAAACACCATGCTAAGTAGAAACATTGATGTTTGTACTGAAAAGAAACAGATTTGGATTAGATAGTGGACTGACCCTCCACCTTTTGCTGAAAAATGTAAAATTGCGTGCAAAAACAAACAAAATAGCTGGAATTCCCTCCACTGTGGAAGTACAGCTTACATCATAAAATGTTGAGATAAGCGATGCTGATGCATTTTAAACCAGATTGTCTGAAAGAAAATCTGCTAAGCAACTAAACGACAATTGCATGGTCATACTGATGTTTGTACACACCACCAATGGCAAAACCACATGCATATGGAGCTTTAACATTATTAATTCCATTCTCAATTTCCAGTCATTGTCAAACTTGCATGCAAATCATGGTTATCATTGAGATTGTGGATATACAAACTAGAATTATATTTAGCAGCCTACCCATCACACGATCAGCTTGATATTTACCAAGGTACCTACCTACATGCCCAATTATGGGGCAAGCCAATCTCAAATTGAACCAACAAAATCAAAGTGTGAGCCAATCTGCCAGCCTATGAAAACATGAGAGAAAAGTCAGCAAGAAGCCGTATAAACACCTCATTATAATTGATATTCCTAAAAAAAAAACAATAGGTATTAAGCTATGGGCACACATGACTTCCTAAATAAACCCTTTTGAGTCATACAAGACCAGTGTCTGGCAGCGCGCATTTGTGCCACCCACTATTACCTTAGTAGGTGCCAAAGTTCGCCAAAGTTCGCCTTCAAGCTTTGGGGACGTCATAGGTCTTTTTTCTCTTACATTGCAGAAATTGGTAGCATCAGGCGTGTTTCAATTTCACTGCGCATGAGACAGTTAAAGCATTTTTCAATTCTCAATGTTCAAAGTTTAAAGAACCTAACATAGCCAAGCCTAACCTATCATAAGTTGCTGTTGAATAAAAAATGATTGGTAAATTTTCAATTTCAAGTGATTTTTTTGTTGTTTGAATTTTTATTCAGAATACCATCTTCATGACGGTGACTAAGATGATTGGACCACTTATTTTCGGTGAAAATTCATTTTATTTTAATTTGAAGAAAAAAATTGACAAATTTTCCAACTTAAAAATCCTAACTACCCTAACCAAACCTAACCCATTTGTTTGCTTTATGGTGACAAATGTGTGTAAAAACATTTATTGGTTGGTTGGTTGGTTATTTTGGTTTACGGCCGCATTGACTGCGTTGGTCATACAGCGCCCATACAACTTTTCTTGTTCCCACCTTAAAGCACAATAATACCGAAAAGTTTCCCAATAAAATTTACAAGCATGTTCAGAAAAAAAAATTTTCTTCAAAAGCAGCTTAGGTTAGGTTAGGCTCGGTTAGGTTTCTTTTTTCAGGTTGATATTTTTCAGAAAATAAATTAATTGACATTTTTTTTTTTTAATTTTCTGTTTTCAAAAGATAGGTTAGGCTAGGTCAGCCTGGACAATAGCAATCAGCTGCTGGGGTGTCGTTTAGCTACATGTATGACGCATGTGGCGATTGTGATCTATATCAGTTTTTCATCTGTGCGCGCGCCAAGTTCACCAATTAGAGTGCAGAATTGTTGTCACAATCGAAATAATAGCTTTCGTGAAACAAACTCAATGCAACACAGCTGTATTTATAGACACATATCAAATCCATCCCACGGGAGCTTGGCTGGCGTGGAAGCACGAGCGCCCTAGATCATTTTCAACCGGTGAATTTGCCTGAAGTAAACTCACCGACTGATCGATGGATTTCGAACGCGCTTTGACGAAAACTATTTAGCTTGTGTCACACAAATACTGCACTGTAATTGGTTCAATTTGTGCGCGCATAGATATAAAACTGATATCGATCACAACCGTCACACGCGTCATGTATGTAGCTAAACGACACCCCAGCAGCTGACGCTATTGCCCAACCTGACTCGATAGGCCTTGAGGCTAGGTTAGGTTAGGTTTTGTTGTATTTAAAAAAAACCATTGATGTTTATGCTGTGTTACCGAACTCAAAGCCCTATTTGGCATTATTTTGCTCACAACCTGAAAAGTAAGCATTTGCACAGAAAATAAGTCGGTCCAATCATCTTAGACACCTTCGTAAACATGGTATTCTGCAGAAAAATTTTTTTAAATAAAAGGAAAAAAGAACACCTTAAACTGCAAAGTTACCAAATAATTCGCAATTTGTGGGGGAAGCTTTTTGGAACATTTTTTAAAAGCTTTCCGATATAAAAAGCCTAAACTAACCTAACTTAACCGAACCTAACCCATTTGCTTGCTATATGGAGGCAAATGTATGTAAAAACTTGTCTTGTTACCACCTTAAAGCACAATAATACCGGTTTGGCTAGGTTAGGCTAGTTTAGTTGTTTAACTTGGAAAAAAATATATTTTCTAAATTCTATTAAAAAAAATAAAATTTTCAGAATATATATTGCTTTATTTGTTTTCTCTAATTTTTTCTCCAAAGCAGGGGCGTCGAT
Organism: Ashinkailepas kermadecensis; assembly: GCA_034440615.1. NCBI lineage: Eukaryota > Metazoa > Arthropoda > Thecostraca > Neolepadidae > Ashinkailepas > Ashinkailepas kermadecensis. The sequence goes on along the minus strand of JAOTOM010004746.1, from coordinate 310,223 downwards.
TTGTATCCTTTTCTGAGGTCCATGGCCCCACCAATGTTCATCTTGGCCCCCTCAATGTTGGCCCCGCATTATTTTGCATTTTTAAATTAGGTAGGAACATTACTGTGTGCCATCAAACATATTGAACACGCTGTAACGAAGTTAAAGTTAATACGAACGAGCCAGCCTCTCGAATGTACCGTATGTGTCACCGGCAATGCGGCCGCATGAGGCACCCAAACACGAGTATTACTTATCACAACAAGAACGTCAGGCATGCGGCCCACCCGATCTACCACAGATAAGGCCAAGTGCTGCTCGCATTGTTCGATTATTAGCCGCCGCGATGAGATCACCTTACGAGGTTATAACTGATAAGAAACCGAGCTCGTGTCGGAGGGTTCGCATACCACAAGGCTATTGGCGCCACCAGTCGGGTACGTCCACGAATCATCGCTGGTTGCTACGCGACCGAGCAGACACGCTGCCGTACAAAACTGCAATCTCAGCGTGCGAGGAGTGCATTAGGACTGAACCCTTGACCTGTGACGAATCAGCAGTCAGCAACATCCAGCGAGGGCAGTGGCCGCTGGCGTGTCGGGCCAATCGCGGCCCGGTTCACTTGCGGGTTGGCGCGTCATGTAGAACCGGCCAATGACAGTGCGGGTTTTACGCCGTCGATGTATTTACGTGGGCCGACTCGTGTGTATATATGTGAGTACTAATAAAAATAAAAGGGACTCGGAGAGAGAGATACCCCAGGAAACCGAGTTAGAACCATCACGTCCTTGCGATTTCGGAGCGGACTGGCGTTCGCCTGTCGCGACTCAAAGTAGTTGGCGGGCCGAGGAAGCTTCCAGCCCGGGAGTTCACTCATCACGGAGTTTTAACGAGTGAGCTGTCCACCTACTGTTCTGGGGTATAAAAAGCGGGAGCGATTGGTCTATCCCTAGAGTTCCCACGACCAGGGAAAAAACTACCCTATAACGCTAACTGCAACCTTAATCCTTGGCAACGCGGTACATAGTTTATCGTCGCTTTACCGAGGCTTATTTACCGACGCACCCGAGCAGAAATCGGGCATATTTCAAATTCGGTGGAGAAATTCGGCGCAGCCTGGCAGTCGCACTCGTGACGTCACAGCTCAGAAATACGGGCCTATGGCGGCTGCAGAAGTGACAAACCCCTGCTTGTAAGTTATATAAGGTCAAAACCTACCACCAAATGTGTCTGGAGAGACTTGATAGACACAAGCGCGCATTAAATGCCACAAATCGTGATGGGCGTTCCTCAGAACATCCAAAATCGTAACATCCAAAGAGAAAAAATCCAGTTACAGAAATCCCAACGCCCAAAGTCTAAATTTCCGGTTGCGGTAGACAAATGTGACGGAGGTGAGACATTTGTGGTGCAATTGCGCGCAGTGTTTAATCCGGAGACCAATCTCAAGTGACGTACTGATTCGTTTTTCGTACTTCGCACATTCCGATGTATCTGCAGATTTGTGTTATTTTAAATAGTGAATAAATAGCTTGCTGATATTTAATTCCCAAAGGAACAGTAGTTGAAGAAGTTTGCAGGTAAGCTTGAACAAGTCCAGTCCATGCCTTTTTCTGATTTGTGCTCAGGGTTTCCATGTTAATATCACATAACTACCACGTTTGTCTTCAAGAAGAGCTGTTTTTGGTTTACTTTTATTAATATTTTCATTCCATTGCTCTTAGTGCTTTTTCTGCCCAGGATTGGGGCACCTAGTGTTGCATTTCCGTCCAGGGGTTGGCACACCTTTTAGTAAATTTACAGCTTAAGGTAATTTCTGATTTCTTGAATTTTTTAATGCAATGTTTAGGAATGTGATGAACATGATGTTACTGCTCATTTTGGTAAATTTGTGTTTTAAGGTGTTTTATGAATTCGTGAAATGTATCATTTCAATGCAATGCTTATGAATGTGACTCAGTTGATTGCACCACTCATTTTCTATGCAAATGCCTACATTTCAGGTTGTGAGCAAAATAACAGCAAAAAAGGCCTTGAATTAGGTGACATAGGGTAAGATATTTTTTTAATAAAAAGAAATGCAACATAACCTAACCTAACCTAGCCTAACCTCCCTTTGGAGAAAAACAAAACCAAAACATCAAGTTGTAAAAATGTCAAGCAATGTATTGTTTTACAATAAAAATGTAACCCAACATAACATGTTGAAATGTAAAAGAACACTAACATGTTGAAAGTACTATATTTTCAGGAATGGAATCCTGTGCTGATAACATTTTATGTGTTATACATTTGCAAATCAGATCTACATCATTTGTGTTAATAAATATGAGAAACTCATAGAAATGCATACACCGGTTTGTGGACAGGAAGTTATTCTGATGATTTCTGATGTATCGGAAAATGACAAATGTTTCATGATAGAAGCAGGCAAAGTTAAAGTACTTATATCTCAATAAGTGGTCAGTTCATTAACAAGACAGCAAATTCACTCAAATGGCACTCAAAACATCAGGCGGCCCACTCTTTTTGCAAGTTTAAATCGATGACAGTGCTTTCTTGAATCATGTTTAAAGCACCTGAAGGAAATGTATTGCTGACACTTGTAAGGAACTGATGTGTGTAACGTTTAATTAACATTTCTAATGTACTGATGTTTGTACACAAAATAAAACTCACTATTCTAAATAGCATGGGAAGTATGATGTCACATATCATGGCTAATTTATGGACAAACTGTTATGCAGCAGATTCCCTACATTGTTACTTAGTTATTTGGGCTTTAGGGCACATCGACCGTGTTGATCACATAGGTCCCTGCATTGTTGTTAACTGATATATCAGTATGTTTGCAAATTCACTCATGAGTGAATCCATACTATTCCCTCTGAGGTATAAAAGCTACATCATAACATTGCTTCTACGATGCATATAACAGAAAGCCATCTCGATTGTCCTACTTACTCAGGACACCATAGAAGTCAATGAAGCCAATGAAAACCATAGAAGTCAATGAAAATGTTACTTCATCCCCTGTATTGTTAATGGAAACAGAAGTTTCTTGAACCATATGTTATGTCCTTCACAGTGTTGCTCCATCCATCTCCAACTCCCACCCTCACCAAACTTCAGGAGCTCATCCATCTCCAAAGCAGTCTGTTGAAGAAGGTATGTATTGCAGCATAACTACTGTGATCTGAATTCCATGGTATCCATGTTGCCTTACAATCCATCCTTGCTGATCCATGTAGCAGATGTTTGACTTTCCTCAAACTGTCTGGATAACTGGGGAGTTGAAATCACATTTGAGTGCTGAAACAGATGAACTATTCCTGGATTCTTATGTTGCATCATTGCATGGCACAGTGACATACCGAATGGGGAGGGGGCATTGTGGGCAGTTGCCCCCCCCCCCCTCCTGATAGGTTGTGGGGCCCCCAAGAATCCGCCGAGCTCAGGAAAAAATGCGCCATGCTCCCTAAAAATTGCACTCGGTCCACCAAAAATCGCACCGGGGCTCAGAAAAATCACATTGGGGGCACCCAAAAGTAGCGCAGGGGCCCCCGATAATGACGCTGGGGCCTCAAAAGTTTGCACCTGGTCCCCTGAAAATCACGTTGGGGCCGCAAAAAAGTCGTGCCGGGGTTCAAGAAAGTCACGACGGGGACACAAGCGGTCGGGCCGCGGCCTCCTGAAAATCACGCTGAGACTGGGATACTAAGAATTATCACCCGGGCCCCTGAAAATCACGCTAGAGGCCTGACAGGTCCCACCGGGGCTCTAAAAGTCTCGTTGAGATCACCCAACAAATGAAGCCGGGTAAATGAAAAACAGTCCGGACACGGAAAATCAATCTGGGATCTCAACAATGGCTCCAAAAGCCCACAAAACTTGTTGGGCCCCCGAAAACATGTCGTAGCCACCGCAAGGGATCCCAACAAGTGACCACGGGACCCCAAAAAATCGCACTTAGACCAAAAAAAATCACGCCGCTTCTCTTGAAAATCGCACTGGGGCCAAAACGTCGTGCCGGAGCCCCACAAGTTGCAGCTGGCTTCCCATGGACCAATATATACCAGGAATGTGACCTTGCGGACGCAAAAATTGCGTCAAGGATCCACAAAATAAGAAGTCGTCGGACGCCGGAAAAGAAACCTGATGGGGCACCGAAAAAAACGCACCGGGAGCCCGAAGAATCGTACCGGGGTCCAAAAATAGCCTGCAGGGGGCTTACAAAAATCGACTTCACCACAGAAACCACAAGGAGGCTCCATCGAATCGACCAGAGCACCGGAAAATTCAGAATGGGTCCCGAAAGAAAATTATCCGAAGGGCCTTTCTACTCTCGATCGTGCAACCTGCGGAAAAAACACGTTGAGCAGCCGCAGTGGCGTACTAAAGGGAAAAATTCCCCTCCCTAATGTTAGGCACCAAGGAAATACGTTCACCCATCGTCATCACTGTTCAGGTCTGCTGTGCTCTGATGCTCCATCAATGCCGGTGTGTTTTAGTCTGCATCTGATCGCTGAAGGAGGAGTGAGGAGGAGGGTAACGGTGACGGTGACGGTGACGATAGATCCGAGCCCACTATATGGCACTGCAGTCGCATGCTATTACTCAGAGTTGTTATGTTGACATGTACTGAGCACTTCTCTTTTAATTATGTGACTTCACCAGTTATTGGACGATTTTCCCCGTTGGTGAGGATGCTAAATAAACATAAACATACACATCGTCGAATCAAAAATCAGAATTTCTGAGATCCGAAAATATAGTGGGCGAAATCCGATGATGTTTTTTTTTTGGTGGGGGGGGTCTAGTGCGTTGGCACTTCGGCCCCCCCAATGTTTTTCAAAAATCGACACCCCTGGCCGGCACATATATATATATATATATATATATATATATATATATATATATATATAGCATATATATATATATATATATATAAAAAAAAATATATATATAATATATATATATATGTATATATATATATATATATATATATATATATATATATATATATATATATATATATATATATATATATATATATATATATATGTATATATATATATACATATATTATTGATTATTATACTGTAGATTACTGAGGTGCAAAATAAAGGAAGTTAATGGAAAGCCCCACATCGATGGAACGCTTGCTCCATGGTACCCCATGTTAAAAGTATAAATCATTGGTTATTTATTTGAGTTTTAGGGCGCCTCGACCAAAATTGTGATCATTTAGCGCCCATAACGTTCATTGAACATGCTAAAATCCTATCGTGTTACTGAGGTGAGTATATGGAATGGAATCCTATCGCTCTTAGGTATTTAAATATATTACCAGAATGAACAATTTCCGAGTCATCTGCTAGAATGTCGCGATATGTTAAATGTCCGATCCTATTTCCAAAGAACAACCTTCGCTCCCTTGAAAAGTGTTGGCACGAATAAAGCACATGTCGCACCGTGAGGGCTTCCAGACAGCGGGGACACTCGGGTCTGTCTTTCCCGCAGAGGAGGTATTGGTGAGTAGCGTGTGTGTGGCCGGTTCGTAGTCTACATAAGGTCACCTCGTCACTCCTGGATCTAAGATGGCATGATGACCAGACACCAAGTTGTGATTTTATTGAATGCAGCTTATTGTTGGACTGTGCGTTCCAACTCATCTGCCACTTAGCCTTCATGTACGATAAGATTCCAGGGATATGGTCCCTGGCTGGAAGTGAGAGAATAGGTGTTGAGGATCTCTGGGCTGCCCATTTAGCTGCCGAATCGGCTCGCTCATTTCCATAAATTCCGACATGGCTCGGTACCCAGCACAGACGAACGCTTTTCCCGTCTCGTTCCAGATTAGTGAGGCGTGTCATAACATCAATCAGTAAACTGTCTGTAGGGTAAAATGCGGTAAGTGCCAAAAGGCTGCTCAGAGAGTCAGACAGTATGACATATGAAACATCTTGTGATACTTCGATGAAAGAGAGCGCTTTAATTATTGCCATCAGTGCACAGGTATACACTGATGCATACACAGGCAGGGTAAAAGATGTAGCGGAAGTGCCGCATACGAAAGCACATCCTGCTCCAGTGCTGGTTTTGGATCTATCAGTAAATATTGGTGTATACCCTTGATATTTTTCCAAGTGCTCCAGTGTTTTCATGCGGAAAAGTGTAGATGTTACATCATCCTTGCGGGTTGCTGTTAGTGATAGGTCAACTATAGGGGAGACCAGATTCCAGGGCGGTAGGGCTAGTTTCTGTATGCGCATCACTCGACGGATTCTTACACCACTTTCCTCAAAGAGAGCACGAATTCGGACACAGAACGGCGAAGCTGTCATATTTCTGCCACTGCGGAAGAGTGTCAATGTATGTCGCGAGAACACCGCGTCGTAGGTGGGGTGGGTGGGGAACTGGCGTAATCTGCATGCATACCGTAGGCCAAGCATTTCACGTCTCAACGCCAGGGGAGGCTCGTTCCACTCTACGAGTAGGCTAGCAATCGGCGTGGTTCTAAACGCCCCCGTGACGGTCCGAAGAGCCGCATGCTGCACCGTATCGAGAGTACGCTTATTGCTCTTGCAGGCACCATCATATACATAGCATGCATAATCCAACTTAGATCGGATGAGTGACCGATATAGCATCATTAGTGTCTTTCGGTCAGAACCGTAGGCGGTCCGTGATATACATTTCAACAAGTTTAGTGACTTAAAACATTTTTATTTCAGTGTTTTAAAATGTGGTTTGTACGTCAGACAAGTATCGAACTGCACTCCGAGGAACCTCGCGGTTTGTTGAACAGGGATAGGCGTCCCATACAACTCCGTGTTTAGTGCTTGAGAGCACCGCTTGCGGCAGAAATGCACTGCAACCGTTTTGTCGGTGGAAAAGTTAAATCCGTTTTTCATGCCCCATCTTTGGAGATGGTTTACCGCGAGCTGTAGCCGTCTTGTTATCGATGGTGTGTTGGAGCCAGATGACCATATCGCGAAGTCATCGACAAATAGCGAACGTCCGTTGCTTTGCGGCAGTGCATCCCCAATATCATTTATGACTATAGCGAACAGGGCAACACTTAAAACACTGCCCTGTGGAACTCCATTCATCTGATGGAATCGCTCAAAAAGCTCGTGTCCTACTCGGACGCGGAAGAAGCGGTCTTTCAGAAATTGCTGAATAAAAATTCCTAAGTTCCCACGGATTCCACATTGCTTAACCTTCAACAAGATTCCATGTCGCCATGCGGAATCATAGGCTGCTTCTATATCAAAGAAAATAGCTCCCACATGTTGTCTGCGCTTAAAGGCGAGTCGAATCGCAGTGTCCAGTGTTAAGAGATGGTCAGTTGTACAGCGATGCTTCCTAAATCCACACTGTGCATTGGTAAAAAAGTCCTGTTCTTCCAGAAACTAGGTGAGTCGTACGTTCACCATTTTTTTTCTATCAGTTTGCATAGACACGAGGTCAGGGCAATCGGCCGATAGTGCAGCGGGTCTAAACCGCTCTTTTTTTGTTTAAGTATAGGGACCACAATGGCCTCCCGCCAAGAATCCGGAAAGTAGCCTTCCTCCCATATTTTGTTCAGTGTAGACAGAAGTGCTTGAAGCACACGTCCATATAGGTGTTTAAACATGTCATTGTGTATTTCGTCAGGTCCCTCTGCTACACTCTTTAGGCTTCTGATCGCTGAACGTAATTCATGAATACTCAACGGTTGGTTATAACCTAAGTGATCAGGTGTGGAGAAATCAATTGGCTTGGCTTCCAATTTGACTTTCCGGCAAAGAAATTGTTGGCAGTAGTTACCGTCTCCACTACGGGCTGCTAGGGCTTGGCCTATTTCCACAGCGACCTCAGCGGGGTGGGTCACGTCAACACCAGCTATTTGTAGTACGGGGAGACGGGCCGCGTTATATTGGCCAGCAATACGCTTTATTCGCGACCATACTTGGGTCGTTAGGGTAAATCGGTTAATGGTAGATACGTATTCTCTCGACGACTTCCTTTTTGCTGCCCGTATAGTACGGCGCGCTAAGGCTCGTGCCTTTTGAAAAGCAATTAAGTGCACCTGGTTGCTATTGTTGTTGAATTTCTTAGAAGCTCGCTTACGTGCTCGTATGGCGTCACAGCATTCTTTTGACCACCACGGAACTGGAGTGCGACGTGGGGCACCAGAAGTTCGTGGAATGGAAGAGTTGGTCGAGTACAGTAGCATAGAAGTAAGTTGTTCCACCGAAGGTGCACCTGCGTCAGCGTTGGTTGATAGGCAGGACTCCATAGTGTGATCAAATTTCCCCCAGTCCGCTTTTCCCAGATTCCACCGTTGAGGCCTGCAGCCAAGCATCACGCTGTCATTGTAGTGAATAAAAATTGGAAAATGGTCGCTACCAAGTGCGTCATCAGAAGCCGACCAGGTTATATAGTGCGCCAGAGAAGGGCTTGCAAGACTGAGGTCGATCGCGGAGGTAAAACCAGATGGAAGCGTGAAGTGAGTGGCTGCACCCGTGTTTAAAAGGCAGAGGGCTTCGTCCAGAATAAAAATCTCCACAGCTCGGCCGCGATAATTTATGGATGCACATCCCCATGCGACGTGGTGAGCGTTGAAATCGCCGAGGAGCAAGGCAGGCTGGACCAGTTGGGACATCAGGCGTCTGAGCTCAACGCATGGCAGCAGCTGCCCAGGAGGAAGATAGATGGAGCATATTGTTATAGTGTGCCGGCGGAAGCTGACGGTTGCAGGAACTGCTTGGAGAGAGGTATCGAGTGCTACCTCCTGGTAAGAAGTGTTATGGTGAACCGCTATAAGCACACCTCCGTGCGCAATGGTCTCTGATGCTCTGTTTTTTGTGACAACCGAATAATTTTTTAGTCGGAGGGAAGAGTGTGGTGGCAACTTTGTCTCTTGGAGACATACAACCATCGGGCAGTGCTGATTTAAGACAGTCTCGAGGTTGGTCATGTTTGTACGAACCGCTCTGCAGTTCCATTGTAAAATTATAGGCATTAACACGCGCACTGGAGGGGGGGGGGCGAAATCCGCCCACCCCTCCGGTTTTTCGCAAATAACTGCAGATTTTACCGGTCGATATACGCGATTTTCGGTGTACCTGCTTAGAAATGAACGGCGCGTCGTTTAAAGCAAGACAAATGGAAATCGGCCGAAAATTTTTCAAGTTAGGGGCCGCTAAAATAAAAAAATGTTATAGCGCCAGACCACAAAAATCGGCGCTGATGCGCTTCCAGTATACTGACAAAAGGGAAGAGTTCTAGGCAACACTAGCGACTTGTTTGATGCATATTGATATGCTGTATAATTTCAAGGTCATGTTAGGTCACCAAGGTCAAGTCAGGTCAAGTTCATGACAGGTTAATGGAACCAAACTTGATCAACTGGAATGTTGCCATAAATGCACTACTGGTTGTCATTTGTACTGTTTGTCATTGCCTTTCCATACTTTATTCATGTACTTCACTCCTTTCTTCACGAAGCCGATTGCTCCGAGCTGCCCGACGGAGCAGTCGGGCGGGCGGCCGGTTCCGGTAACTGGAACAGGTAACTGACCTGATAAAGTGGTGTTATATAGGTGACCTGAGGTCAAATGTTGGGTCTAGCATCTGCATTGCATCATTAGTAATGTCCAAAACATCATTGATGCCCATTTTTGAGCATTTAAACACAATCACAGCGATCTATAACGATGACAAGCCAAGCCACGCAAAACCGGAAAATTTTGTCAATCTGACCTCATTTGATCTTGAAGATATTGACCTAAGGTCACGAAAATTGCACAGGATAGAGTTCACTACCGTGCCCATCCACCCTGCCAATTTCGTTCCTCCAGCTTTACTAGGAGCCGAGATCTTAGGGGGGCGGAATCAGCCCCCCTCCAGTGCGCGTAATTCTCAGAGGCCGTCCAGGGCGCGTGTTAAAATGCTAGTGAGGGGTAATAAAACAGTTTAAAAGGGCAAAGTCACCGACTAAAGTTGACTAGAGTGCTCCTAGGATGCACCCGAGTGGGCGTTGGTCTCCGCGGACGCTGAATGCGTTCGCGGCCGAGTCTTAGAGGCTCCACCATCCGGTGGCGAATTCGACCAGGGGGAGGCCCGCTTGCGTCCTCCAGTAGGGGACCAGCGGTGGGGCAGCCTCTCGCTTTCACGAGGAGGAACAGGTGGTGGCCCCATCACCTCACCTGAAACCCTCGCATGGGAGGCCTGAGTAGTCCCAGGTACCGATGTGGTTGAGGCGTCGGCCCGTGGAACTCCAGAGGGCCGTGCGCAAGGCGATGGGTCTCGCGACCCACCTCGGCTTCTTCGACCAGAGGCCCCCAAATCAGGAGCCCGGGATGAACCTCAATCGTTGCTGATCTTCGGGTTGCAGTGGGCGACATCACCGGGACGCGGCGGGAGGCCACACTACTCCCTCCTGAGATGACAGAAGAGGGTGGAGGAAAGAGGATGGTTTTGGAAACGGAGGGAGTAGATGGGGGTGTGGGGGTTCTGGATGGTGCAGGGATTGGATGGGTTGTGGTGGTGTCGGTGGAGGTGGCGGGTAAGGATTCCAGGTGCTCGCTGGAGGGCTTGGCGGGCTTCTTAATCCGTTCGACACGATGCCATTCATCAGGAGCTCGCTCTGCAGCGGGCTGCGCAGAGGCAACCCGAGGGGCCAGCGGCGACTGGGCAGCGCGTTTTGCTGTCTTTGAGGACGTTTCTACAATGTGATTTTGTACACGAGTGGTGAGAGGGACCTCGATCACGGCATCAGAACCCAGGCCTCGCTCCGACACTGGGGTACAGATGAGTCCGAAGGATCGTAGCAAATCAGCAAGTTGAGAAAGAAAATGGGACGCATTGGTAGGCTCCCGGTGAGTGGTAGCAGGCTATGTGCGTTTTACGCTGTCTACGTATGATACCTTGGGATGTGTCTCCATGTACATTTCCCTTGCTTGCCGAAAAGTTATTTATTTGGAGCACTTGGGTGCGATAATTTCTCTTTCCATCATCTGTGCTGGACAGGCCTTGTCATATGCAGTGTGCGGAGCTTGTCCCTGGCCGCAGTTCACACACCACACTTCCTTTGATACGCAGTCCGCACCGGTGTGCTCCAATGCGCCACATCTACCACATGTCGGTCTACCACGGCAAGACTGAGTGGTATGTCCATATCGCTGACAGCAGAAGCAGCGCATAGGGTTGGGAACAAAAAAACGCGAACCTTCACCTTCAGGTATCCGACGTGTATCGCAGAGGGGAGGTCTGTCGAGTTAAAAGTCAAGATAATATTGTTTGTACTTTGTAGGTCGCTCCCTCTTCTCACTTTCATTCTGCGTGCATCGACGACACCCTACTCCGACAAACCATCAACAATCTCCGCATCCGAAACATCCTTCAGGTCAAAACAGTTGATAATACCTTTGGAAAGTTTTTTTTGTCTTGTGGGGCTCCGCTATGATTGGTATCGAGACATTCCGCCTCCTTCCATGGTCTAGTACACTGTATTTGAATTCGGTTACATCCAGGGTTCTCCTCGCTTCCTCAGCGCTTTGAAATTCCACCTCAATGGCTCCGTCCCTCAGCTTCTCGCATCTGATTATGTTGCCAAGCTGGTCACATCCAGGCTTTCGCTCAAACGGCGAGAGCACAGATAACTTTTTCTCAGGGTTGGTCGACCTGAGGACTAAAATTCGTAGCGACGACGGCCTGGAGTCCGAGCCGGTGTTTGGATTCCCACTATGGGAAGCGGCATTGGTCGCAGGGCGGGAGGAGTGATATGCAGGACGATACGCTTCTGCAGGTGTCGGGTCTGGTGTACGGCTTTCAATAGGCGAGCCGGTGTACTGGCCCTTATTGGGATGTCCAGAGAGGGTTTTTGTTTTGGTTGAATCCATGGAAGTGTGCTTGGTTTCGGTTCTGCGTGATATTCCACCACAAAGGGGCCCTACTGGGGGGACGTCTGCTGCCGTGACAGCAGGTCGCCAAACATCCGCGGAACTATACGGGGCAGGCGGCGCCTTCGCCCGGCCGGGAGAGAGAGACTCACCACCCCGACCGGGATCCAGCGGCGCTGGATCCCGGTCGGGGTGGTGAGTCTCTCTAAGGGGTGGGCGGCGCTGGACCAGCGCCGCCCACCCCTTGACCCCAGCCGGCCGGGCCGGCAGACACTGGGAACAATCCCAAGTCCCCGGCCCGAGGCGACCGGCCACTTGACCCGTATGGGGCCCTACGGGCCCGCCCGCCCCTCCGGGATATTAGGGCCAAAGAGGCGTGTTGATCCCCCATCACAACTAGCACCGTGCGACGGGGGACCTCAACCTCCAGGACTCCGTCAACCCCGGGGGGCGGGCCTAGGGGGCGCGGCTACCCAGATAAAACTGAGCGGAAGGGTAGACAAGGGGAAGCTGCCCTATCTACTCGTGACAAGGGAGGGGTTGGTGCTGCAGGGTTGGATGAAAGACATACAAAAGGTCGCTGGCACGGGATGGATACGAATTTGAAGAGAGGGATGGACGATGGGGACTACATGAGTCCCCCGGAAGCACCTACGTGTTTCCACACCCCTTATCGGAGCGGCTGTGTTACCCCGAGGGAGCGCCAATTCCCTGGCCAGCCGGGTAACGAGGCTGGCCCCACTGCGGGGATCTAAATCATTGGGGACAGAGCCAACACTGAGGGGTATTTGCCCCTCAAAAATATATCAAGGAACGCCCCTGGTCTAGACGCGTATGAATGAAACAATGGAAAACAATCCTGAAAACCAGCTGCAGGTTCCGTATCTGCACATGGGTGATAAGGGCGTGACATTCCAACCAGTATAGGTACCTCCGCCGGTAGTCTAAATATAATGTTGGCGCCTTTCCCTGGACGGAGGGGTACCAACTTTCTCATGGGAGTCACATGCCCCCAGTGCCCCCACCCTTGTTTACGCCCCTGCACCGAGTGGGGAGGAATTATGTTGCAACAGTTATCTCTTACTTGCAGTTGGCCTGTCTCATCATACTGCTAATACCCGTGGCACCGCGCGATTCCTGCGGCGCTCGACATGAATTCAGTCAGCGTGGGTCCGATAAAAAAGTCCTATCATTAGATTAAAAAATAAAGCACAAATTCGTGGACAAGATTCTTCAAGCTTTCAAATGAATCCGATTTTGTCCCATTTTGATGGTATTTAAGATCGGATATGTCGTGTGGAAAGCACTGAAGTTTGGCTGGAGCGCCTACGGGACTGAGCAATTGTCAAGCCCATGTGACGTCACCGATTGCCGAACAATATTGGAGGGCCCCGAAGTAGCGCGCTGCCGTCGATGTATGATGCTGTTCGGAGCTTGTTGTTGCTGTGAAATCGTTTATTAACGGTTATTAGTTTTGTTTCTGTGCTAGATGGCCTACAGCAAACACCAATGCTTATGAAATCCACGAAGTATAGTTTGAAGACGAGAGGCCGATCAACAATATCATAATTGACTTTTTGACCTTGTAGAATTGGGTAAATTTACAGTATAAGAATATCTATGATTTTTTAAATTAAATGCTTATGAATGTGCTGAACATGATGCAACCACTCAAATAAATTTCAAGAAATTAAATCAACTTAAACTGCAAATTTACCTCTTTTTGACAGTATTTGTTTTCCTGCCTGGAAGGTTGGCTAGGTTAAGCTAGTATGTTGCACTTTTTCGTAATTTTGAACATTACTTATTGTGCTGTATCACCCAACTCCAAGCCCCTTTTTGGTATCATGTTGCCTCCCAAACAGGGGTGTAGGATCACAAGATCAGTTGGGGGGGTGGGGGATGGGCTCAGCCGGTAATCTTTACCTTTTGGCCGACACATACTGCCAAGGTTAGTGATTTGTAAAGAGGTGTACAGTGGGGAACAGTGACGTCACAGGAGTCAGGGAAGTGACGTCACGACGTCACAAGATTCGGAGGATTCTGGTTTTCCGGTTAGGTTATGTTAGGTTAGATTATATTATGCTATGATAATATAATTGTATATTATGCTACATTATCGGTAATCTTTACCTTTCGGCCGACATATACTGCCAAGGTTAGTGATTTGTAAAGAGGTGTACAGTGACGTCACAGGAGTCAAGGAAATGACGTCACAGGAGTCTGGTGTCGATGACTGGCATGAACATAACCTAACCTAACCTAAATTAACCTAACCTAACCTAACCCAACCTAACCTAACCCAACCCAACCTAACCTAAGCTAACCTAACTTAGCACATCAACACCCAACTCCTGTGATGTCACTTCCCTGACTCCTGTGACATCACTACACCTCTACAAATCACTAACCTTGGCAGTATGTGTTGGCCGAAAGGTAAAGAAAGCCACATTATCTTGGTCTGGGTCAGGTGGTAATCTTTACTCATACTCATATCCTATATCCTACTCATATAGCACTCATATCCATATGACTATGGGTATGATGGGAGGAGTTTGTAATTGTTGAGTGTGTTATGCAATAGCAAGTGAATGGTGCTAGATAGGCTGGGATATATAGCTCCCTAGGAACTTGAGATAAGGGATTGATTGGGGTGAGAGTATGTATATTTCTAGTACCCTTTCTAGATAGGCTTAATCCAGATGGGCCCCTGTGGCTCTTATTAAGCCTTAACACTTTATTACTTTTATGACTATGACTACAGACACCCGACTCCTGTGACGTCACTTCCGTGACTCCTGTGACGTCACTGTTCCCCACTGTACACCTCTTTACAAATCACTAACCTTGGCAGTATGTGTCGGCTGAAAGGTAAAGATTACCGCTCAGCCCTGGTGAAATCAAAATAGGGTACCCGAAATACAATTTTTGATATGGATTTTACCAGTTTATTTTACCATCTTGGAAACAAATGTTAATTTCATAAATCTTATTTTCCTTTTTCCAGTTTTCCATGAACTAAAAACTGCTACAGAATATGGATTGCGAGGTATAAGAGCAAAGATGTGATGCTGTAGGTACCTACTTGGCCTATGTGCAACACCACCTAGACATAAAGACATAAAAGGTCAGTGCAACTATGAGCCACAAGGGCCCTTCTTGGTTGCACTCTGGTCACTGAACCAGTTGCCCTCCAAATCTGTCAATCAACCCTCCCTGGAATACCAAAAAGCAAGCCCTCTATTCTTCTAATGATTGTCTATGCTGTTTTTAAAGATGTTCAGTGTGCTGCTACTGACAATGGTTTCTGGCAGCTGGTTCCAGAGTTCTACTACCCTGTTGGTGAAGAAAGACTGTCTTAACCTTGTCCTACTGTGATTAACTTTAATTTTGAATTGATGACCTAATTGCATCATTTCTGTGAAATTCAAACATTTCCCTGAGATATCCCTGTTCCTGACCATGAACAGTGTAGTAACATCAAATAGATTCCAGGCATTGGAGGACTGCCCCCAGGATAGCAGCAAGGAGAAAGTGCTAGTCGTAGGAGACTCTCGTCACTCGTGTGCGGCATTTAGATGGGTATTCTGTAAAGGTTGTAGAGGCAGGTGCATCACCAGGCCTGGTGCCAAGGTCAAAGACCTGGTCCCAGTGGTTGCACAGGGCACCAGTGGGAACCAGTTTAGTGCAGTTGTAGTGCAGGTAGGAGTGAATAACATAGGTCCTGCTAGGAGTGAGAAGCTGCTGCAGGACTACAGGGCCCTTCTGGCCACACTGAAGCAAAGCAATAGCAGAGTTATTGTGACAGCTATTCTGCCTAGGGCTGGAGTCTCCCCTGAGTGGAGCTCTAGGGCACTGGCAGGCAATGCCAGGGTAGGTAGCCTCTGCAATGAATTAGGTTTGACCTTTGTTGACAAGTGGTGCAGGTTTTATGGCTCATTGAATTTCTATCAGAGGGATGGCCTGCACTTCTCCGAGAAGGGGGTGCAAGTGTTAAGCAAAGTATATGAACATGTCCTTCAGGGAAACTAGATAATGGGGTGGGGAGGGAAGAAGTGGCATTGCCATCTCAGGGATATGCCAATAGTGACAGCATATGCAATAGAACCTCACAGTCAGCAAATAGGGATAGCAGTAGATCAAGGGGGCAGAGTGGTAGCTCATCCAGAGATGATAGAGCTACTCAACATGAAAAAAGCCAAAGAAGGTTGTGGAACTTTTGTTAAGTGTATGATGCTTAATGCTCAGAGCATTTGATCAAAATTTAATGATTTCAAGTGTTATGTTGCTGAGGAGAAACCAGATTTTGTTTGCATTACTGAGGCATGGGTCAGTGAGGGATATTTTGGGGATAACTTGCAGGACTATGAGATCCAGGAATACAATATGTTTTCATGCAATAGGGGTCCAGCAGTGAAAGGGGGTGGTGTAATGCTCTATGTGAATAGCTTATACAGTTTTCAAAAAGTAGCAGATGGGGTAAAAAAATGTGTCTGTGGAGTTCATTTGGCTTGATGTTGCTGTGGGAAAAGGCAACAGCAATAAACTGAGGATAGGAGCTTTGTATCGATCAGGAACCTTGTCACATTCTCAGCAACTGGAGCTCAATAAGGTGATTTGTGAGGAAATCAGTAGAAACTTTCAGAGGAAATGCCTTATTCTTGGTGACTTTAATCTAAAAGGATATGAAAATGTTGGTGTTGGCTCCCCATCATGTAAACTGTTTAGGAAATGCCTTGAAGAGGACTTGTTCATACACCAGTTTGTAACGGAACCAACCAGGCAGGGCTCATTCTTGGACCTTGTCTTCTCAGATTTAAGTGATTTAGTTCAAGACTTGAATGTAGGAGAAACTCTGGGAAGAAATAACAATAACATAGTGAGATTCAAGGCACAAGTAGCAGGGACAATCAAGGATAATTTGGCAAAGATTCCAAATTTTAACAGGGCAGACTTTGACTGCATGAGAGAGGCTTTAAGTGCCATAAAATGGGAAGAATAATTATTTGATTTAAATGCCTGTGAAATGTGGGAAATGTTCAAATCTTACTTGAGGGAAATTCAGATTAGACATGTCCCACAAAAGCAAAGGCGCAAAAGAAGAGTAGGAAAGCCAGCATGGCTTACACCAGATTTGAGGAAAGCAATTAAGGCTAAGAAAGATGCATTTAGAGTATTTAAGGAAGCTTCAAATATCGTAAATCTAAGGTCGTATAAAAATCTAGAGATGCTGTGAAGCAGAAAATCAGAGCAGCAAAGCGAGCAAAAGAATTGGATTTGGCTAGGAACTGTAATGGGGACAGTAAAAAGTTATTTAGTTTCTACAAGCTAAGTAAAGTTTCGAGCACAATTGGTCCACTGGAAGTAAATGGGACTATATTGTGTGAGGATGGTGAGATGGTTAAGGAGCTGAGCAAGCAGTTTAAATCAGTGTTTACAGTGGAGGGTGTGACTAATCTGCCAACCGTGAACCACAGTTCAGTGACTGGTGATCAGATACACGATGTTGATTTCATTGATAGTGAAGTTGTTTTCAATTATATCAGAAAAATAAAGCCAAGCAAGGCAGCAGGACCTGATGGAATTTATGCTAGGGTATTGCGGAAGCTGAAAAGGAACTGGCAATTCCACTTAGTATAATATTTTGTAGATCAGTTTCACAAAATGAAATTCCAACAGATTGGAAAAGGGCACATGTAGTTCCTATTTTCAAGAAAGGAGAAAGAGGGAAAGTTGAAAACTATAGGCCAGTACGCCTCACATCCCTAGTGTGCAAGGTATTCGAATCAATTATCAAGGATAGAATAGTTAGTTTTCTGGAAGGAAACAGGTTGATTCAAGATACTCAACATGGGTTTAGAAAAGGGCGATCGTGTCTCACAAATCTCTTGGACTTTTTGAATTTTGCTACATAACAATTTGATCAGGAGAATCAGGTTGATGTAGCATATCTTGACTTTAGTAAGGCCTTTGACAAGGTACCCCATAAACGGTTAATGATGCAGCTTCAGGTCCATGGTATTGCAGGTAGCATCCTAAAATGGATAGAGTTGTGGCTTTCAGATAGACAGCAGAGAGTGATGGTAAATGGTATAAAGTCATCATGGCAAAATGTTCTTAGTGGAGTCCCCCAGGGGTCGGTACTGGGGCCACTATTGTTCATTATATATGTGAATAGCATTGAATGTGGCCTAAGCAGTAAGGTTTTGAAATTTGCGGATGATTTGAAGATCTTTAGGGCAATAACAGGGCACAATGAGCAGGTTTTGCTGCAGAAAGACGTAGACGAGCTTGTGAAGTGGTCAGCAAAAATGGCAAATGAAGTTTAATTTTGATCAGTGCAAAGTCATGCATGTAGGTAGGCAGCATATGAAGGCTCCATACTTGATGGGTGGCCAAGTACTATCTGCGACTCAGCAGGAGAAGGACTTAGGTGTTATTTTGAACACAAAATTGGGGGCATCAGAACAGACCAAAGAAGCCAGGAAGAAGGCACTAAGAATGCTTGGGGCAATAAAGAGGAATGTATCATACAAAAGTGAGGAGGTCATCAGGAAGCTTTATTGTGCATATGTCAGGCCACATTTGGAATATTGTGTCCAAGCTTGGTCCCCTAGTTATGAAAAAGATTGTTGGCTTTTAGAGAGAGTACAAAAGAGGGCAACAAAAATGGTTAATGGTATAGGCAACCTGGCATATGAGGAAATATTGAAGAAATTGAATATGTTTTCACTTAGGTATAGAAGGCTGAGAGGAGATCTCATCGAGGTTTTTAAATTTGTTCATGGTCAGGAACAGGGTTATCTCAGGGAACTGTTTGAATTTAACAGAAATGATGCAATTAGAGGTCATCAATTCAAAATTAAAGTTAATCACAGTAGGACAAGGTTAAGACAGTCTTGTCTTCACCAACAGGGTAGTAGAACACTGGAACCAGCTGCCAGAAACCATTGTCAGTAGCAACACACTGAACATCTTTAAAAACAGCATAGACAATCATTATAAGAATAGAGGCTTGCGCTTTACGGAGTCCAGGGAGATTTGATCGACGTAATAAATCGACAACTGGTTAGTGTACAAAAGGCAATCAAGATTGGTCCTAGTAGCTCATAGTTGACACACTTAAAACAAAAATGTCTATGTCTTTAATATGTTGTCAGACAACCCATCAGTAGCGCTCAATTTTAGTTTTTCCAGCCAGTCACAATGGAGTATTTGGTCAATTCTGGTAGAATGGCCCCTAGATGCGCTAGAGCCGCGAAACAAAAACGAGCATATTGCTCGTTATGAGAGAAAGCGAATGGTACCCGGTTTTATGGGTTTTGCACAACCAGTGACCCCCAGGTCAGGTCATTGACCTGAAATTGATGAAAATCGCGAAACTTTGTGTTTGGAGGGCCACATAACAAAACGTTTTACAGTTAGAGACACCAGAGAAGAAGTATGTTTGTTAAGCCTTGCGAATGTAATGGTACCCTTCATCGTTACTCCCGGTCAATTACACAGGCCAAGTCAGGTCAAAACTTGTGACCAACTGTAACGGCATAGAATCTAGAGCCCTCTGGCGGTCATGAAATGAACCTGAATTAGTCGGAATGGTACAAAATGGATGCCCAATTCGATACCAGCGCCCAAAACTGCCCAAGAGACGAGCCGAGGTCAAAAGGGTCATCCAAGGTCAGTGACCTCAATTGACCTCAAAAGGGTAACCAACTTAGAACCCATAGTTGTTTCGTTAACGCCCAGCTAGGTATTACGATCATTTACTGAGAAAAAAAATCAAGAGGGTCCAAAGTCCCCCACCATCACCAGATTAGCACCGGAAAGCCCATCACGAAGGAATAAAGTAAACAAGATTTTCCGTCAAAATATATTTCTGGTGAATCTCTCCGAAATATGCCATGGATGTATCAGTTGTGACATAACCCGGCATGCGACAGCATAACAGAACGCAAGCCGCCGATTTCCACAGCAACTGACCCCAAGTTGGTGAACAAATCATTCAGGAATTTGGTGAGGGCTAGTAGGTCACAGGTTCACTTCACTTGGTGTCACTCTTCTCGTCAACAACTCAGGCGCGGTCACCACATCACCTTTGTATTGATTCAGTTGGACAGCTGCGCATGTCCGCAGAACGCCTTGAAAGCCTTCGCAGTGGCAGCAGCGTTCTTGAGACGGAATGTGGCGTGGCGACGACTGAGATCCTGCTATTCGCCCATCACCTGAATCTTGCCAAGCGGAAGCAGCTGCTCCACTGAGATGCCGGTCTGGATGTCGGGAGCTGACGGGTTGCGCCAGAGCGTGTCACCGTTGCCGACTCATTCCAGGTGTTCCACATTCAACTTCGGCCGCGCGGGGTCACTGTTATCGATCAGGCAGTACCCCAGGAACCAACTTGGCTTCCCATCCACGAACCACACGACAACGCGCATGGACATGTGCTCGGGCAGTGGCTCCTCCTCCTCCTGAACTTGCGGTGCTGGAGACACTCCAACTGCGGGCGCTGAGAAGATCATGGCTGCAGTCATCATGTCGGCGTTTGTTGGGAGGTCCACGTCGCTGCCGGTGGCGATGCGATCTTCGTCGGACAGGAGAATGCACAGATTCTCGAGCCTCTCCTCGTGCCTGATGTTGATCAGTCGGAACAAGTCCGGCCTGGCCGTCACATCTGCACGATGGGTGTGCTTGTAGAAGGCCAGCTCCGTCTTCACGATCTTCACAGCCAGGTCCGGTTTGCGGCGGATGGCGTCGCCAACCTCCTCGGCCGTGATGCATGGCCCACCCCATGAGCGGCATGAGGTGAGCAGTCGCCTGACGTAGTCAGTGTGCAACTGACCCTTGGCGATATTCTCTCTGATTCGCTGACGCTGGAGTTGCAGCTGGGCGTCAGTCCACTGTTCCTCGCGCTCAAGCAGCAGCCTCTTCACCTGCCGTGCCACATTGCTGACATGGCGTTGCTCGGTTTGGTAGAGCACCATATCAGTCCTGATGCCCTTCGCTGAGAACTTGCGATTTCTGAACTTGGCAACGGCTGACAGGTGGCTGAATTTCGCCAAGTCGCGCTCGCAATCGATGTTGTGAGTTGGCAGGTCTTTCAGCTCGCCGCCCTCCAGAACATCGAGAGTCGTTCCTCGCTGCGCTCTCTCCATCCTCCCAAAGCCGTACTCGCGTCCACACTGCAACTCGATTGCGGCGGCGGCATCAACGCACGGCAGCTTGAACGTCAGTCTTTCCAGGTCAGTGGTTAGGACTGTAGGAGGGACGTGGCGATAGTCCGCCTTGAACTGTGCCAGGCAATCCGCCTTGCCCTCCAGCAGCTCCACGTGCAGAGTGGGCAGGATCTGCAGCAGTGTTGCCTGGCCGCCGTCTGATTGCACGCAGATCAGGAATGGGAGCGTGACCTGCTCTGTGAAGGCCGCGAGGACTGCCAGCTCTGTGAGGAAGAACTCGCACAGGAGGTAGAGCTTGCAGGCCTCCACCAACAGGTTGCTTCTCTCGGTCTCGGCCAGAAGCATCCGAAGATGTGGCAGGGCACGCAGCAGCGAAGCAGCCGTGTAGCCGAGCTTGGTGAAGCGTCGCTCGTGGTAGAGGGACAGGTGCTTCACCACCTGCTCGCGCTCGCATATGTAGTCGAAGTGGTCGGCCAGGGAAGCTGGGTTCGCCGACTTGTCATGTGTCACCAACTTCATCAGCGCGGTGATTCCGGCAACCACAACAGCTTTGCGGCCGCGGAAGAATGAGCGCGGTTGTGGGTTCACCGACTCCAGCTTCTCTCGCAAACCAGCATGCTTCTCCAGCTTGGCTAGTACGGTGAGGTTTGAGTCGTCCAGCTTCTCCACAGTGTGTGCTTTGCACAACAGATGCATCGCCACGTGATCGCACTTGAAGGTGGCCGACACCAACTTCTCGACCTGGAGGTTCTTTGATGCGGCGTCCGTCATCACGGCAGTCGTCCTGATCCACAGCTGAGTCGCGGTCACTTCATCACCTGTGGAGTGACTGGCTGCCGTGGCTAGACGCCTATACGACTCCACGAACAGGCGCACGATGTTGTCGCGGTCTTCATATGCGAAGAACGTTGGCCGCAGTCGGAAACGCCGACGGTCCGAGAAAATCAGGATCAGAGCGGGCCACTCGCCGTCGATGTTGTTCCTCGACGTGGTATCGTAGTGTAGCGTCACTTTCATGCCCGCCTCCACGTTATACAGCGCAACCGCTGCGTCCATTTCTTGCTGTGCTGCCTGCGACATCTTGTACTCTGTCACAGTCTTCACAGATGGGAGGACATACTGGTATGGCGGGAAGTCTTTGGCGGATCTTGGGGACTTGTTTGCTGTGGCGCCCAATTTTGGGCGCTTGGAGGACGGCGGGGTTGTTGTGGCCTCCATTGTGTCGTCGTCCGAGTTGTCGGAGGAAGAGTCATCGGAGGGCGCGGCGCCGGATGCTGTGGCGGGTACCTGGAGATGGTACTCGTGATTGTACATTGCCTTACAGGTCGCCTGGACAGCATGGCGGGCTTTATGTACTGAAATACCGCACTGAACTGATACTTGTGCCACAGCCGTCTTCACCTCGGGGACGCACTTGCGTATTTGACGGAGTGGCTTCCGCGGAGTCGAAAAGCTCTCTGTTGTGGTGGACTTCGTGTTCTGGTCCTCGAATACGGGCTTCATTCCGGACCTCGTGATGATTTGGAAGAAGTCGTCAGTTGTTGACGTTGTGGCGTCTGCTGTTGTTGGCATGTTTGCTTCGGCTTATCCTGCAGCAGCCATCGCCTGCTCACAAGCCTCCCAGTACTCGAGGTCAACCTTGTCGGACACGTAACCTGTCCGGCTCGGCAACAGCTGATTCATGTAGAACACCCTCTCGGCCTCATCAAGCTGTTCTGGCCTGACGTTGCCGTTAAGGCAGTCGAGCAGTACGCTGTTATCCGCTTGCCAGGCTGCAACCCGCTCGCGCAGCGTGAGGTTGGACTCGTTCACATGACGGCGACGGCGCATGTTGAAGTAGGAGATAAGGCCGGAGCGCAGCTTATTGCCGATGGTGCGAAAGGTGCACACGTTTTCCGGTCCAACGGCTTTTGCCCACAGGCCCTGAAGCGCGCACGCATGGGCCGTGATGGTGCGGTGTCGCAGGTCGCTCTCCGTCTTCTCATGTGGTGACCCGCCAGGTGCGTGCGACATGATGGCGAACACTGCCTCGGAGATCCGTGGTAGTTTGTCGCCCAGTACAAAGATGATTCGCTCTGTAGACATTGCGTAACACCTGAAACAGCCCATGCGAATTGTTATACATTGCAGTAGCATATGATAGCTGTCAAGCTGTAATTACATAAAACCGGATTGTTTCTTTCAATCCATTTTCGCATATAAAACACTCCATTTTGATTGGTACGTTATCTAGTTATCGTTATGTTACATTGACGTTATCGTTAAAATACATAAAATCCATCCAGTTAGCGAAGCCTACTTTGGATCACTCTAAAGCTACATTTTTTATTGAATATATTGGAACACATTTAATATTTCATGCACCATTCCGACTAATTCAGGTTCATTTCATGATGGCCAGGGGCCTCTATATGCTATGCCGTTACGGCCGGTCACGAGTTTTGACTTGACCTGACCTGTGTAATTGACAGGGAGTGACGACGAAGGGCATCATCAGATTCACAGGGCTTCAATGAGTCCTGTTCTTATTTTCCGGTGTCTCTAACTGTAAAACGTTTTGTTATGTGGCCCTCCCAAACAAAATGTTTCGCGATATTCGCCAATTTCGGGTCATTGGCCTGACCTGGAAGGTCACCGGTTGACCGAAAACTGTAAAAACCGGGTACCATTCGTTTTCTCTTATAACGAGCAATACGCTCGTTTTTGTTTCGCGGCTCTAGCTCATCTAGGGGCCAATATGCAAATATTGACAAAATACTCCATTGTGATTGGCTGGAAAAACAAAAATTGAGCGCTACTGATGGGTTCCAGGAAAAATCATAATTTTTGGTTTGATTTGTACATATTTTGTTCTAATCAATCGATTGCAGGTGTAAACTCTTTGCTCACACGTGTTTGAATTTTATAGCGCACCTCTATTATAAGAATAGGGGGCTTGTTTTTCTCTATTCCAGGGAGGGTTGATCGACAGATTTGGTGGGCAACTGGTTCAGTGTCCAAAGTGCAACCAAGAAGGGCCCTTGTGGTTCATAGTTGCATCGATCTTTTATGTCTTTATGTCTTCATGAACAATTTTAAAAACCTCGATGAGATCTCCTCTCAGCCTTCTACATCTAAGTGAAAACATATTCAATTTCTTCAATCTTTCCTCATATGTCAGGTTGCTTATACCATTAGCCATTTTTGTTGCCCTCTTTTGTACTCTCTCTAAAAGCCAACAATCTTTTTCATAACTAGGGTCCAAGCTTGGACACAGTATTCCAAATGTGGCCTGACATATGCACAGTAAACCTTCCTGATGACTTCCTCACTTTTGTATGATACATTCCTATTTATTGCCCCAAGCATTCTTAGTGCCTTCTTCCTGGCTTCTTTGGTCTGTTCTGATGCCCCCAATTTTGTGTTCAAAATAACAACTAAGTCCTTCTCCTGTTGAGTCACAGATAGTACTTGGCCATCTATCAAGTATGGAGCCTTCATATGCTGCCACCTACATGCATGATTTTGCACTTATCAAAATTAAATTTCATTTGCCATTTTTTGGACCACTTTACAAGCTCGTCTAAGTCTTTCTACAGCGAGACCTGCTCATTGTGTCCTGTTATTGCCCTAAAGACCTTCAAATCATCCGCAAATTTCAAAACCTTACTGCTTAGGCCACTTTCAATGTTATTTACAAATATGATGAACAATAGTGGCCCCAGTACTGACCCCTGGGGCACTCCACTAAGAACATTTTGCCATGATGACTGTACCATTTAGCAACACTCTGCTGGATTCTAAGACAAATGTACGTAAGGACAAATGTATGTATGGCAGATGTACGTAAGCAAATGTACGTAAGCGCAGATGTACGTATGGCAATTGTACGTAAGCGCAGATGTATGTATGGCTAATGTACGTAAGCACAAATGTACGTATGGCAAATGTACGTATGCGCAAAGGTACGTAAGCGCAAATGTACGTATGCGCAAATGTACGCAAGGGCAAATGTACGTAAGCGCAAAAGTACGTATGCGCAAATATATGTACGCGCAAATGTACGTAAGCGCAAATGTACTTAAGCGCAAAAGTATGTATGTGCAAATGTATGTAAGCGCAAATGTACGTATGCGCAAAAGTATGTATGCGCAAATGTACGTAAGCCCAAATGTACGTATACGCAAATGTACGTAAGTTCAAAAGTATGTATGCGCAAAAGTGTGTACATTAGCCATACGTACATCTGCGCTTGCATACAATTGCCATACGTACATCTGCACTTACGTACATTTGCGTACGTACATCTGCCATACATACATTTGCTTTATGTACATTTGTCCGGTTACCTCTCTGCTGTCTATCTGAAAGCCACAACTCTATCCATTTCAGGATGCTACATGCAATACCATGGACCTGAAGCTGCATCATTAATCGTTTATGGGGTACCTTGTCAAAGGCCTTACTGAAGTCAAGATATGCTACATCAACCTGATTTCCGTGATCAAATTGTTCTGTAGTGAAATACAAAAAATCCAAGAGATTCGTGAAACACGATCGCCCTTTTCTAAACCCATGATGAGTAATCTGTTCCCTTCCAGAAAACTAATTATTATATCCTTGATAATTACTGGCCTATAGTTTTCAACTTTCCCTCTTTCTCCTTTCTTGAAAATAGGAACTACATTTGCCCTTTTCCAATCTGTTGGAATTTCATTCTCTGAAACTGATCTATCAAATATTATACAAAGTGGAATTGCCAGTTCCTTTCCAGCTTCCTGCAATACCCTAGCATAAATTTCATCAGGTCCTGCTACCTTGTTTGGTTTTATTTTCCTGATATGATTGAAACAACATCACGATCAATGAAATCAACATCGTTTATCTGATCATCTCTCACTGAACTGTGGTGTACAGTTGGCAGATTAGTCATATCTTCCAATGTAAATACTGATTTAAACTGCTTGCTCAGCTCCTCAACCATCTCCCCATCCTCACTCAATATAGTCCTATTTACTTCCAGTGGACCAATTGTGCTAAAAACTTTTTGCTGTCCCCATTACAGTTCCTAGCTAAATCCAATTCTTTTGCTCGCTTTGCTGCTCTGATTTTCTGCTTCATAGCGTCTCTAGCTTTTTGATATGACCTTAGATTTACGATATTTGAAGCTTCCTTAAACACTCTAAATGCATCTTTCTTAGCCTTAATTGCTTTTATCAAATCTGGCGTAATCCATGCTGGCTTCCCTACCCTTCTTTTGTGCCTTTGCTTTTGGGGGACATGTCTAATCTGAATTTCCCTCAAGGAACATTTGAACTTTTCCTACATTTCGCAGGCATTTAAATTGGAGAATTCTTCTTCCTATTCTATGGCACTTAAAGCCGCTCTCATGCAGTCAAAGTCTGCCGTGTTAAAATTAGGAACCTTTACCAAATTATCCTTGATTGTCCCTGCTACCTGTGCCTTGAATCTCACTATGTCACTTCTTCCCAGAGTTTCTCCTACAGTCAAGTCTTGAACTAAATCACTTAAATCTGAGAAGACAAGGTCCAAGAATGAGCCCTGCCTAGTTGGTTCCATTACAAACTAGTGTAAGAACAGGTCCTCTTCCAGGCATTTCCTAAACATTTTACATGATGGGGAGCCAACACCAACATGTTCATATCCTTTTAGATTAAAGTCACGAAAAATAAGGCATTTCCTCTGAAAGTTTCTACTGATTTCCTCGCAAGTCACCTTATCAAGCTCCAGTTGCTGAGCATGTGGCAAGGTTACTGATTGGTACAAAGCTCCTATCCTCCGTTTATTGCTGTTGCCTTTTCCCATAGCGACATCAAGCCAAATGGACTCCACAGACACATTTTTTTACCCCATCTGCTACTTTTTGAGAACTGAAGAAGCTATTCACATAGAGCATTATGTCACCCACTTTCACTGCTGGACCCCTATTGCACAAAAACATATTGTATCCCTGAATCTCATAGTCCTGCAAGTTATCCCCAAAATACCCCTCACTGACCCGTGCCTCAGTAATGCAAGTAAAATATGGTCCCTCCTCAGCAACATAACACTTGAACTCATCAAATTTGGATAGAATACTCTGAGCATTAAGCATCATACACCTAACATATGTTCCATAACCAGCTTTGGCTTTTTCATGTTGAGTAGCTCTTTCATCTCAGGATGAGCTACCACTCTGCCCCCTTGAACTACTGCTATCCCTATTTGCTGACTGCGAGGTTCTATTGCCTAGGCTGTCATTAATGGCATATCCCTGAGATGGCAATGCCATTTCATCCCTCCACACCCCATTGCCTAGTTTCCCTGAAGGACATGGTCATATACTTTGCTTAACACATGCACCCCCTTCTCGGAGAAGTGCAGGCCATCCCTTAGAAGATTATGTACACTTAGAATATTCTGTACAGGCAATGAGCTCCTGTACTTAGAAAATGATATGGATATGCCAGAAAGAGTGCAGTGCACAGCTACTAGACTCATTAGTGGACTAGGTAACTTAGAATATGGGGAAAACTTATGGCATTAAATATGTATTCAAGAGGACGAGTGGTCTAGGGGTAAGATGCTCGTCTCACAATCAAAAGATTGCGGGTTCGAATCGCACCTGTCGCTACTCTTCGTCCGCGACCAATCGGCGTGAGAGATTGGCGACGCTATATGACTCAACGGTCGACGTGTCGTAAAACCAATAACCAACCCAAATATGTATTCACTCAATTATAGGGGATTAAGAGGTGATATGATTTAAATGTATTAAATCATTAAAGGACTAGATCAGGTCAATATAAGTTACGCCCTTATATTTAGACTATCGCATAGTGGTCATCAATCCATGTTAGACAAATCAGTAGTATTGCGCTTTACGGTGGTAACAATACAATCTTTGCACAAATTTGCCTCCATAAAGCAAACAAATGGGTTTGGTTTGGTTAGGTTAGGTTAGTTTAGGTTTTATAAGTTGGAAAATTTGTGCAACATTAAAAAATAAAATTGTTTTTATTCAAAATGAGCTGATGTTAGATTAGGTTAGCTTCCGTTAGGATTTTTAAATTTTGAAAATTTTATGAAAATAAATTGTTTTTGAGTTCTAAGCAATGGTGGATGGCATGAGATTTATGATAAGGAGGTGTGCATTGTACAGGCCCCTTTAAGCAGGTATGGATGAAGTCGGAAATTTACTGGTAGGGTGCACAAGTCACATGTGTTAAATGGCATGATGTGAATAGGGCTGGATAGGTACGATATATATATATTGATGAGTGTGGGATGTTGGTGGATGGATTCTTTGAAATTAGGGATGTGGTGTTGGTTGGAGTTTGATTGTTTTTTTTTGCCGTGGTTATGTATCTTCCCTTTGTAGGCTTAACCTAGATGGGCCATTGTGGCTCTTATTAAGTCTGATCACTTTATGACTTTATGGATAATCCATTTAGTAACAAAATGACTTCTTCCCCCTTTGCTTCACATTGTGCCTAATTTCATTATTGTTTTAATGATGTTTATATATGTTGCTTCAAATTTCTGTCAATCATAACAGATTAAAAATGATACAAAAAGAGACAACATGTAACCACCATAGCAAGCTCCAAATTGCAATCATACATGCATGCAGTCACAATGGCAAAGTTGAATGAATGATTATGAAGATGTGAATGATGATGTAAATGAGATCATTGAGCAACCTTGATGTAGTTTTATTTTGCATTATGTTTACCGATGTTCCTATACATGGTGTGGATACATGTAGATATATGTACGTTTTCAGGCTGTCATGACCAAGCTCTTGGTGCTGCTTGGTGTTGGGACATGTGTCCCATCAAGAGAGTTGTTGAAACATGCATTTATAAGGTGCAAGCAGTGTATTAAAACGTATTGCTGTAATATTGATCAGCAGCAAGTTTTCAAGAATCCATTGCGTGTCTTATATTTTGGATCAGACAGCTTTGCAATACCATCACTGAAAATGCTGCACTCTAAAAGGTTTGTGTGGTACCGACCATCATTGTACCATTTATATATATATATATATATATATATATATATATAAGTCCATGACCATTTTATTGCCTTGTCAGGCTATTCTTGTTTATGTGGTCTGATATTCGGGGATGGACATTTTTGGCCTTGTCCACTGCCGAGATACTTTTATTTGAGAAAACATGCTTCAAAACTTTGATGGATTTGACAAAGAAAAGTAATTGCAGAGTAAATGATGTTCATATCACTTGCTACTAACTTCTCCATCCTTTGCTTGGAAACAAGCGTATGCTGTACAAATCTTCATGGATATTCACAAAAACTTTGCATTGCAGACAGGAAGTTTGTATAGCCTCTGCTGACTAATAACAATATTTGCTGGGTTTTTGACCGTACGTTTATTGTCATGCACTAAGCGATAAAATGTGTGGTTCCAGCTGTAAATTAATAGCTTCCTGTAAATGTTCCACGTTTTTACAGACTATTTCAAGATTTAGGTGGAAGATAATGCTTTATATGATTACGATTTGACCTACTGTGAACAGGTTTTGACTTCATGAATCGAATTCCATGTGATGTGACAGGGTAGTACATATTCGCAAGCACAATTTCATGCTTCACTATTCCAAATAATGTTGGTAGTGTCGTGAATAATATTGACGCCAGGTATCACCAGCATGCACCTTCCATCGCCCTACTGCTATCTTTCCTCTGCCGCTCCCCGTCGCCCGGCCCCTCGGCGGCCACGATACGCGTGAAGCGCCGTTATTTGCTCTCCAGAGGACCCGAAGCGCCGCCAAGCGGGAATGTTTGTAAACAGGCACACACGAAGACGCTAGTGGAAGTTATCAGGGATTGATTTATATTTTTAAGACAGTGATTATGTTCGGAAACACTATATTAGTACAGATAAATTTTGTATGATGTTTCTAAATCGAACCTCGGTGCTTAATATTCATACAAGGCAAGTAGCATTAATGAAGCAGCCCTTCGCGTGTGCATATGCTCACGTGAAATATCAAATGTGGCGAAGTAAATTGTGACGCAGCGCGTCCGACCAAAATAATATGGACAGATTTACCACGAATCAACGAATGCAGGACCCATTTCTTTTGCATTTGTTTTTGTCCCGTCATTTGAAAGCTGAAGCCACAGACGATGTAAAAGAAAATCGTGTAAATGTTTCTTTTCATTCAATTGATGTTCATTCATTCAATCGTGTACATTTTATATCAAATAACATGTTATTCACCCATCCGCCATCTCACTTGAAGTATATAATTATAAGGTGCATTAATGCATAGAGCGGTAGATCTGTATTTGAACGCCCGTAAATTTTCACGTTCATCGGGTGCCATCTGTTATAAACTTTGGTGATGATCTTCACAATCATATTTTTAACACATATACCGGTTTTTGACAAATAAATCAAGACCCCTTTTAATTTAAATTATAGTTTTTTTCGTAACATAATGCAATTTTGGCATTCATGTGAGTATTGCATTTTCGACATAGCACTTTTCTGGACAACCTGTTCCGGCATCTTCTTGCAAATGCCAATCAAAATGTCATAAAGGTTGCATTTCTAGCAACCTTCTTGAAACACGAAAATCGTGGAACATGACTCAGCTTTTACGTCAGTAATTCAGACAAATCATGGTAAGATTTTACAACACGTATAATCCATGTACGACGAGACACTGACAATTTCATGTCGATGTACCAAGCTGCTTTGGAGATGTTGCAAAAATAAGTCGGGGCGCAATGTGCATAATAGCAGTAACTCTGCGGAGGGCCACAGTGCTGCGAATGCACACCTGTCTACTCAAAACGTTAGCAATCAAGCCATAACTTGTCTCGCTTTCCGACCAGTGTTCACGTTGCTACAGAACGACTGTGATGTTACGTCGTTGCTGGGTGACCACTACCTGACAATACGAGTGGGTGACATGTGATGGAGAGAAGAGTGTGATAATAACCTGAGACAGAAATAGGTGATTTGATGGCCTGAATCCTGCTATGTCCTGCCCATCACCTGTGGCGAAGGTAAATTGGTGACCTATTGTGACTTGGAGACGGCTGAGTTGGTGACCCTACATAGCTGTCGGCGGCCACGTGTATTGTATTGTATTTACTTACAGGTACATCCACGCAGCTGGTGGCTACTATTGCACATGATGGAGGTGGATGTGGCTATTATTTATTGCACAAGGATAAGTTTGCCGAATGGGAAGGGGCATAGGGATTAGAGAAGACGCAGTCTCGAGCACTGCAGCCAGTTGGCGTCCGTTCATTAGACTGCAACAAGGGCAAGCGTATGAGGTCAGGGAATGGAGGGGAGTGGGAAATGAAGAGCAAGTTAGTGATTTTCGTCCACGTAATTTATACAAGAAAACGAAAGCAATGATGAATGGAGGCGTGCTTGTTCATCTTTGCACGCGTGGCATATGATCGGTGACCCCTGGGCGCGAATGATCAATTCTGGGCGAAGCGCCCTAAAGCCCAAACAACTAACTAATGCTCTGTGACCTGTGGCAGGCAGGCGGGCGAGCTGGCCGAGCTGGCTGTGGTGTGTGTGCGTCTGCGAGCCGGACAGACGGCCACGCGTGCGTACGCCGAGCGGCACGGCCTGGCCGTGCTGGACTGGCCGCCGCAGCTGGCCGCCGGCCGGTACCAGCTGGGAGTGGTCGCCTCCTTCGGTCACCTGCTGCCGCGTCGTCTGATCGACCTCTTCCCGGCGTAGGTACACACCCGCCGGATGCAGACACGTGTGTGGGCTGGTGCGGGGCCGCGAGCAACGCCGGTGCTGCAGTGCTACAGATCGTGCTACGACTTGCGGTGTCATGCAACTGGAAGGAAGTTGGTGTTATGGCTTCAATGCCTGTCACGCAACTTTTGCCACCCATGCGTGCCTCCAGGCCTTCCCATAGTTCCCACCGACCTATGCTTCGTTTTGTTGTATTCTACCTGTTATAACTAGGCAGCATGACGGTGTTCTCAGGGAGGTAAATGCACGCAGTGTAAGGGGCAGCGTGCTAACATTGTCTAAAGCAAATGATCGGTCGCTTACTTTGGTGACTGCGGTACAGAGACCGTTGCATATTTCGCAGCCATTTCTTCAGTAACTCCGTGTCGACTTCAGCATCACTGTCGTTGGCGTCAGTATTTGTGTCGGTAGAAGTACCGGCGTAATTGTCAGTGCCAGCGTTGTGTCGACATCGACATCAACATCGATATCGCTGCCAGAGT
Organism: Ashinkailepas kermadecensis; assembly: GCA_034440615.1. Taxonomy (NCBI): domain Eukaryota; kingdom Metazoa; phylum Arthropoda; class Thecostraca; family Neolepadidae; genus Ashinkailepas; species Ashinkailepas kermadecensis. The sequence goes on along the minus strand of JAOTOM010004746.1, from coordinate 277,954 downwards.
GCGTGTTGGCGCCAGAGCTGGAGCCGACCGCCGTGCCGCTCTATCGCCAGGGGTATCATCAACGTACACGCCAGTCTGCTGCCACGCTGGCGGGGCGCCGCGCCCGTCGTACACGCGCTACTGGCTGGCGACCGCCACACGGGCGTCACCATCATGAAGGTGAAGCCCCACAGGTATGTGACCTCTGTATCTCTATGTATTATTTTGTATCCCACTACCTACGCGGATTCGCTGACCGAGACAAACACCCCGTCCACAAGATACACGCAGTGCTGTAGCTGAACCTGTGGAGATGCTACGTTTGTGGTAGTGGCAAATGACACCGCGCTGCTGTCATGTGGTCCAGATCCCCGATCATTGACAAGAGTTTTTCTTTTAAGTTGGGAAATTAGCATTTCCCTTGCTGAACGGCCCTCTGCTGTGCTGTACTTCACTTTCAGAGTGTCACAGCAGCCCCAATACAATGCACTGGAGATGTCGATTGTGCATACACACGCTGTATGGTTTCGTGAACGTCGTCAGGTTCGACGTGGGCGATATTGTCGCGCAGTCGGCGGTGGAGGTGTCGCAGACAGCTGATGTGCACCAGCTGACCGCCGAGCTGGCCGAGGTGGGCGCCGGGCTGCTGTGCCACTGCCTGGACGACCTGCCGGCCGCTCTCGCTGCCGCCCGACCGCAGACCGAGCACGGGGTGACGACAGGTGAGACGACCCGCCCTCTACCGCCCGACTGCAGACCTAGCACGGGGTGACGACAGGTGAGACGACCCGCCCTCTACCGCCCGACCGCAGACCTAGCACGGGGTGACGACAGGTGAGACGACCCGCCCTCTACCGCCCGACCGCAGACCTAGCACGGGGTGACGACGAGTGAGACGACCCGCCCTCTACCGCCCGACCGCAGACCGAGCACGGGGTGACGACAGGTGAGACGACCCGCCCTCTACCGCCCGACCGCAGACCGAGCACGGGGTGACGACAGGTGAGACGACCCGCCCTCTACCGCCCGACCGCAGACCTAGCACGGGGTGGCCACGAACGACCCGCCCTCTACCACCCGACCGCAGACCTAGCACGGGGTGACGACAGGTGAGACGACCGCCCTCTACCACCCGACCGCAGACCTAGCACCGGGGTGACGACAGGTGAGACGACCCCTCAGGTGAGACGACCCGCCCTCTACCGCCCGACCGCAGACCTAGCACGGAGTGAGCCACGAGTGAGACGACCCGCCCTCTACCGCCCGACCGCAGACCGAGCACGGGGTGACGACAGGTGAGACGACCCGCCCTCTACCGCCCGACCGCAGACCTAGCACGGAGTGGCCACGAGTGAGACGACCCGCCCTCTACCGCCCGACCGCAGACCTAGCACGGAGTGGCCACGGGTGAGACGACCCGCCCTCTACCACCCGACCGAGCACGGGGAGTGAGGACCACGAGTGAGACGACCCGCCCTCTACCGCCCGACCGCAGACCTAGCACGGAGTGGCCACGAGTGAGACGACCCGCCCTCTACCACCCGACCGCAGACCTAGCACGGGGTGGCGACAGGTGAGACGACCCGCCCTCTACCACCCGACCGCAGACCTAGCACGGAGTGGCGACAAGTGAGACGACCCGCCCTCTACCACCCGACCGCAGACCGCGCACGGAGTGGCCACGAGTGAGACCCCCTCTACCCCCGACAGACCCGGGGAGGGGAGAGCCCGCCCTCTACCGCCCGACCGCAGACCTAGCACGGAGTGGCCACGAGTGAGACGACCCGCCCTCTACCGCCCGACCGCAGCCTAGCACGCCACGACCCCCCGCAGACCTAGCACGGAGTGGCCACGAGGAAAAGACCCGCCCTCTACCACCCGACCGCAGTCCTAGCACGGAGTGCCAGTGAGACGACCCGCCCTCTACCACCCGACCGCAGACCTAGCACGGAGTGGCCACGAGTGAGACGACCCGCCCTCTACCACCCGACCGCAGTCCTAGCACGGAGTGGCCACGAGTGAGACGACCCGCCCTCTACCACCCGACCGCAGACCTAGCACGGAGTGGCCACGAGTGAGACGACCCGCCCTCTACCGCCCGACCGCAGTCCTAGCACGGAGTAACCACAGGTGAGACGATACACGCCTTATATCGCCCGACCGAGCACAGAGTAGCCACAAGCGGAATGCCCCACCCGCCGTCGCCAGGCCAGGGACTGAGTAGCCACGTGTGAGGCGACCCGATCGCCGCCGCCAGGCTCAGCGCGGAGTAGCCGCAGGGGAGCGATCGGTGACAGACCACAATACGGCAGGGCTCGTGAGCATGTGCAGCAAAAAGCAGCATGGCTGAGGTGTCGTCCAGAGTGCCTTGCCGTACTTCCAACTGCTATGGTGATTAATTCATGGCGGGCAGTTCGTCGCCTACATCCTAAAACTTGGCGTGAAACAATACACCTACCGCTCCAAAATGACAGGAAGACAGGGATAAAGCAAGATTAGAATATCCAGCGGTCCACCGATGCAGACCGGCCATGAGGAAGACAGAGATAATGCAAGATTAGAACCTCCAGCAGTCCACTGGTGCGGACCGGTCATGATTGGGTGTGCGCCAGTGTATAGCCACTGTGCCCCTGTTCCAGCCCCTCGTCAGACGGCGGCCGACTACAGCGTGTGCTGGCGGCGCCCGGCGGCGGCGCTGCTGCGCCAGAGTCGCGCTCTGCCCGGCCCGCTGACGACCGTCTGGCGCGGACGTCGCCTCCGGCTGCCCCAGCTGGACGACACCGGCGGCGCAGATGCGGACGTGATAGACGCGGCGCGCCCGGGGACGCTGCAGCGCCGCGGCTGTCAGCTGGTGGTACGCTGCGGCGACGGCTGGCTGCAGCTGCCGCGGCTGCAGCTGCACGGCAAGCCCGCCATGAGCGGACTGCAGTTCTACAACGGCTTCCTGAGCGGGCTGGACGCCGACCAGCGCTGCCTAGACAGCTGATCGTGACCGGGGGTGAGTGGGCTACGTGAGCGTGTTTTGCAACTACTGCCTGTTTCGATCAAATACAGGCAATGCTGTGATCTCCCTGATACGCTTTAGTCCACGTGATATCTGTATTGGACACCGAGCGAGAACGTACGCGCTGTGACTACGGTGGTACGGGCGAAGCGGATGAGGTATGATAGTGGTCTGAACGCCGCAAACCGCTCACGGCTTCCACAGCCGCAGCAGGCCGTCCTCGCTGAAGGTGCAGATGATGTTCTGGTGCGGGTGGTGGGTCACATTGATGACGTCCTTCTCGTGAACCTGTGAGAGATGGTGGCATTAGTCGGCGCTGCTATGGCGCGGAGTCCAACGTGACGCGTCATCAGCGTCCTGACGTCCTGAAATTCATTCCTCATTGAGGGGAGGGTATGGGCCAAAGATGTCTAAACCAGTTATGACGTTGAAAGAAGCCAACAATATTACACATAAAAATGAGAAAATAGGAGTTCTTAGCACACTATTTTTATGACATCAATGTAAAAACGGGATGAACTGATGTATCTGAATGTATAGTTCACGGACGTCAAAACTCCTCGATGCGGTCAAAACGAAATTCTATTGGGTGTCGGTTTCCACGTACATTTGTTTAATTTCAGGATATTGCGCTTTAGTCATTGGTGGCCAGTTGTCATCTCGCATGCCACAAATGCAGACATGGCTGAGAATAAAGCCGTTGATGAGAGCCGTCAACAATGGTTCCACCACCATGAACTGACACTGTCATACAACGTTTGGCATCATGGGCTTGACATTGACGTGGCCATAATGAAAAGTATGGAAACTGTTCTCATTTCTTCTTGGAACCTAAATTTTGAAATCATCGTACCATCGTCTACATAAAATACTCTATGAAACCTGGATACGAAAGAAAACAATTAGCCATCGCCAGCACAGTCGATTTCTCTCTGCTGAAACCCTTCAGGGCGAAATTGGAATTTGGGGCAACGAAGCAAGATTCGATAGTAGGTCATGGCATAGAATCACGCCACACTCAGTCACGTTGAACGGATGTTCGGCGGGTTGTCTCCATATGACTTGGCGGTATCCACATCGTCAAGGTGCGGCCGAGCTTTAAAATTAAGAAGCTCAAGTCGACAGATAACCATAAACCAGTTGTTAAACCTTTTCATTGTTGGATAGAATATGTGTTGTCTATAATTCAAGATAATACAGACATCGGTATCATTTAGCCAAATGGTTAGGGTTCTTTTCCCGCAACCGTGGATATTGAAAAATCGCTTAGGTGAGAAGACATAGTTCAATGCCAAGTGTAAACAGGCTACTGATGATGACGACTTTTATCGGTATGATAGACGTTTTTCATGCTCTGGTGCCGTTGTCCAGAATTTGTCACGAAATCATAACGCCGCCTCACTCCCGAGTTCAGCGCCCTCCGCCAGAGCGGCCATTCAACGGCTGTATCCAGTGAGACAGCGTGCCACCATTCTACGTACGGCCTGGATGTGGCCTGCACAGGCAGGCACCAGCGTGGACCGGACACTCACGTTCAGAGTTCTCTCCAGCTTTCCCGAGGTGGTGGAGAGACAGTAGAGCACCATGTCCTCGCCGACGGCGTAGATCCAGTCGCCGTGGGGCGACACCACGCAGCAGAGCAGGTCACCGCCCTCGCGCTTACCCGTGCTGAACGAGCGCACAGTCTGCCGTACCGAAGTCGTCGTCAACGCCGCCATACGGCACCGGCGGCTAATATCCAAGCCACTAAGGTGTACGGCCATACCGTAACGAAAGATGAGTTTTCAATGTGTTCAAGGAGCCTGTTTGAACATCTAACGTACGACTAGGTAGCTGATAGACAACACAGCGATCAGTACGGTAGTTCGCAGACAACGCAGCGACACGCATGACAGCTGGTATAAATAAAGCGACCCATGGTATGGCAATAGTAAAGATAACACGGCGATCCGTAAGGTTATTGGTACAGCCAGCATAGCGACCCACATGGTAGCTGGTGCACAACACAGCGAGCCGTACAGTAGTTCGCAGACAACACAGCGACACGCATTGTAGTTGCGCAACGCAGAAGGCGGCAATTTGTGAGGTGGCTGACAGACGCAGAACACGCCGAAACCCACGCGGTACCTGTTTGTTGAACAACGTGCTCGACACGTGCCCCTGGGCGCCGTCACTCGCGATGCGTACCTGACCGGTCATGTTCATGATGACGATGGTGCTGGAGCGATTGCAGACGACGAAATGTTCGGGATTCTTGGGCAGCAGCGAGACGGTGTTAACGTGGCACTCCTCGCCGCTGACGCCGCCCAGCGGCTTCAGCGTGGCTGTGCACTCGGTCGTTTTGACATTCCAGATTTTGACGGTGCCGTCCGACGAGCCGCTGGTGGGTGGTGGTGTTGTCAGAGTTCCACCAGACACGCTGCAGGGCTACGACACTCAGGGGTGCTTGGTGGGGTTCAGTGAGCAGCGACGGCATCACTACTCCTCCGATGGCTGCCGACGGCTCTGATAGCACAACAGCACGATGAACCAACGGACAGTTCGCAGTCCTGTTGAAAGTTGGCGAAAAAGGTCAACGCGACCTTTGTTCACGCCAGTGGCTAAAATTGATTTCAACTTGTTACAACCGACCCCAACTGACGAAAGTAGACATAAACTTGAAAAGGCATTTACGGAGTATAATTTGCTTAGTTATCATAATACTTCGATTAAGAGCACACCAACACAGATCATATGGCGCTCACTGAAAAGCATAAGAAAGTTAGTATAAGCAGGTAGGTGTATAGGTGCTAGGTGCAAAGCAGCAACAGAGTTGATCAATCATACCGTTACTCTAGTATTCACGACACAATTTTCAACGCAAGATTCCGAAATGAGATCCAAGAATCCAACCCTGGCCCACACTAACTTGAAACAATAACTGACTACGATGACCTGATCTGACCAAACTGACCAGATGACCTGCTCGCAGTGACTTGACCAAATCACACTAACCTGATGATGCAGTGTCCGTCCACACTGAAGGTAGCGCCGTTGACGAATGACGTGTGTCCCCGAAATTCTTTCAGTGTTTTCCCAGACTTCAGGCCGTGGATACTGCAACACCAGTGCATGTATGACAAGACAATAGGGTGTAGTAAGCGGCCAAAAGATCAACCTCAGCACGAACGGAGTGAATTATATAAACCGAGCATTGCATTTTCACACTTTTAGACGCGACAAACTGTGGCTATGAAATACGAGGAACCGAGGCGGGTCATGTATCATGCATGCTGTACAGCCGCCTGCTCCCGTGGTAGACAATGGGCGTTGAAGTGCGGTCATCTGCACGTCACAATCTGACCAAGGACGGCTTGTATCGTTGGTGTGTAACGGTCGACAAGGACATACCTGCCTGCAGATGATATCGGGGCGCCGGTACATCCTGAGCACACCCGGACGTCGACGCGTTCCCCTGACCAGACTGTCCGCTCGCGCTCACCGTATCGTGTTGTCGAACGACGTGCTCAGCAGCTGGCTGTTGTCGCGCGAAAACTGCATGCTGGTGACGCCCTTGGTGTGGGCGCGCTCGAATTTGCGCAGGCACTGTCCGGTGACCACCTTCCAGACCCTGATGCGACCCTCCTGGCTGCCTGACGCCAGCATCTCAGAGTCGCGGCTGAACGACAGCGACAGGCACGCCTCCTCCATCATCATGAAGTTGTCCTGTAGCAGCACGTGAGAAGAGGCTGGCGAGTCACGGGGAAATGGGTCACCGCATCAACGGGGTGAACGGTTTATGGGTAACGTGGTCTATTGATAAATCCAGGTAACCGTGACGCATAAATGATCTGTGGGGTGCATCTAGCGACTAACGAAGGGGCTCGGGACCAAGGAGGTCCGGGGTTTTAGAGGCGCTAGCTTCAGGTTTACGGCTACCTGCGTCCAGCCAGCTTGCTGGGACGCGATCGCCCTGCATAATAACAGTTGCGTGGGACCAGCAAATAATTCGATAAAGAAGGGTCCAGTGCTGCCGACTGTTTGACAGTTACTGCCCTGTAGTATATCACCGAACTTAGCAGCATCCTCAAATTGTTCAGGTGTGAATACACATGCAATAATTGTCCGCACATTTGCAATGCCTCAGGAGAATCGCATACCGAGCGGTCTTACCTGTGCCTGGTACTTGAGATCCTTGCGAATTTTTCCTGTAGTGAAGTTCCACACCTCGATGAAGCCGTCCACCGTGCCCGTGACGAGGTACTGACCGTCGGGAGAGAATGCTGCAAGAACAACGCCGCATCGTTACGCTCTCACACATGAGATTCGGTGACAAAACAAACGGGCACCACACCGACCGACTTTGTGTCCACAAACGGCAACGTGTCCCGTCTCGTTCAGCCGTAACAAAGCAGAGCTTGAAGAACCAGTGGTCTAGTCGGCAACGGACTTTTCAGCAGCTATGATATCCCAGAATCAGTGCCCTGGAAATAATCCTTCATATAGTGGATGATGGCAAGCAGAGGTCAAAACCTCTGATGACGTCGAAATAAGTTGGCATTATGATAGGAGACATTGCTGACAAACGATGATATTGACATGTGAGCACAGCACCTGTTGGCAAGATTGTGATAGCACAAATGCCAGAAATCGATTGTTTAAAAAAACGGCAGCCATTACAGTCTTATGTTGTGAAGGTTCATACAAATCAAGTCAGAAAGTTAAAATCCTGTCCGCAGAATGTCAAAACAAATTCCTGAAAGGGGTCATTTTCCATGGAAACTCGGGAATTCCAGAACATTTACCAGGATTGAAGTCTCGGTATGTGTTTGGGGTTTCGAGTCGGTCGGTTACTGGTTTTGCGACACGTCGACCGTTGAGTCATATAGCGTTGCCAATCTCTCACGCCGATTGGTTGCGAGCGAAGAGTAGCGACAGGCGAGACCCGAACCCCACAATCTTTCGTTTGTGGGACGGGCAACTTACCCCTAGACTACTCGTCCCCTGGGGTTTTGAGTCCTCGTCGATTGTACGGCGTGAGAGAAAAGGTAACTGATGGTTCACGCTGGCCTGTGTGTGGTCTCTTACTAGTTGGCTGGTTACTGGCTTTACCATGCGTACCATGTCTTAGTCACATAGCGTCGCCGATCAGTCGCAAGCGAAGGACAGTGACATGTGATTCTCAAATCAACAAACTTCCGATTGGGAAACGAACGTCCTACCCCCGGACAGAGCACCTTCACACGGCCTATAGGAGTCGTAACAGAACCCAGCCTGCCTTGTTCAGTTATATAAACACCTGCAGCCAACCGGCTTCGGCTTTGACTTTGTAAAGCTTCGAAATTTCTTAAAACTCCACATTTGGCATGGGCTTGCTTTGAAGCCACAACCAGGGGGGGACGGGGGGGCATTCACAGAGGCTAAATTATCAGATGAAGAATAATAACCAAGGGGTTTAAAATCAAAATCCGGATTAATTTCTAAATTTGCACTCGAGCTGCACCGCTCTGACTTTTACCACGAAGCCACCCACGCTCAATTTTAATTGTATTACATTCTGGATGAAGCAAGGCAGGTTGGGACGACCGTATATCCCGATTAATTTATCGGAGTGTACTAGCGGAGCATCCTCGATAAAAAAACTACCTGACCAACATTTTAACAAACGAAGTATATTCGACCGTATCAGGAAAATACATCGACCAATACATCCAGGAATATACTTGCGTTTTCGCAGGTACCTCCGAATATCTGGGCTCATATAAAATGTCCAAGATGGATCGAACGTCCAGAAATGACATGCTAACCAAACTCAGAAATCGTTCCGGTTGCCCTTCCTTGCCGTACATTGCGCCGCATGCTACTTTCCACAGGCACGTCCACTCACCGGCACACTCTGGATGAGTCTTGCGGAACTTGATCTGCTTGGAAAGCTGCGTCGGGTACGTTTCCTCCTCCTGCTCTCGAACGGCAGCCTTGCCACGGAACAAATCAATCTGGGTTCCTGCCAGCAGCATTAACATCACATACGGCACAATAATTTTGCGCATCGCCTCTTCCCTCTATCTATTCACAGAAAAAGATGTTTGCAACAGCGGCGAATCTGCATCTATATTTACATCTATACATGTATACCATATTGTTTCTGTGTGTAAATGTAAACCAGCAGGTGGTATTAAGCAAATCTTACCGTACAGAAGACAGCTCTTGCTGAACAACTGCCAACAGGAGCTTCTGGACTCACCAGGCGAGATGAGTTCTTGGCAACACTCACCGGGCGGTAGGAGCCCCTGATGCTGCTGCCACTTGAGTGCCTGTCCAAGCAGCGCCAGCAGACGACTGGGCGGGACCACCGACACCTCTCCGGCCAGCGCCTGCGCGATGGCGGCTCGCCGCCTCTCCTTACTCGAGCCGTCCGGGTACGCCTCGCGCGGGTCAAAGTAGGAGCGCGCCAACAGGTTTTCTAATCGATACCGGCGTGTCCACATGTCAGAAGTGCGTCGCCAAGTGACTGACTGGTCGCAACGAATATGTGGAATCAACGACGAGAATCCGGGGCATACATGCATATATATATACACACATATATATATATATATATATATATATATATATATATATATATATATATATATATATATATATATATATCATGAAGTACGAGAAGCAGGGCGAACTACATCGTAAGGAGCATCACGGACCAGAAACATAAGCATGAACCAGTATCATAGTCAGTCACCATCATGTACTGAAGAGGCTCTAGATCCACAAACACCGTGACCGGCACAGTGCACACAAGCACAGTGCCATGACAAAAGTTTAGCTGGGCTTCAAATTCACCCCTCGTCCGTGTTGTACCTGTCGCGACCCGGATAATATGCTTAGATCGACCTATATTGTGTTAGCTTCGCATCTGGATGGTGCACGGGTAACTCCCAGAGGGCCGCAGGTTCTGTAGTGCTCGGGAGGAGCGGACGGCTGGGCAGGTCGCAATCAAACTTATGTATGATCGCATTGGAAAACATCCGAGCCTTTCGTCAAACTATCCACGGTGAGCAAAAAGGAAAACAATACATAACGCATCGCGGTGGGCAACTTTGACGCCATTTGCTTAACCTATCAGATTCCCCCACCCCCTCCCCAAATCATACCCTTAGCAGGTTCTTGGTTTTAGCTTCTCCCTCCAAGACAATTCAGGTTACTGTGACCGCTTACTTATGTGAATAGCAGATAAGGCATTTCCAAAGTTGCGGCCGGTCAGCTTACTTTGAACTGTCCGCGTGACCACAGTGAGTTAATGCCTGCATTTGACAGCTGTACACACAATAAATGCCGCGGCCGTCATCAAGGTGAGGAACTCCCAGCAGACTCACTTCTCCGAACACGATGACACACGTTGACATTGTCGCACATGTCGGAGAACATTGAAATTCGCCATCACCAAGCACATATCCTTCCAATCTGAATTAAAATGTCACATCACATCCGAACGTGGGCTAACAAAACAAAACAGCACGAAGTGGTTCCGGGTGACTGCACATTGACGCGGTCTACGCTGCGGAGGTCAGCTCAGTCGCCGGCAGACGTCCTCTCACCGAGGTGTACGTATCTGTCCGCCTCCTGCTGTTTCAGCATGATCATCGGGTCGGTGTTGCGGAGCAGCGATCGTGCTGCGCCAAGCTCGCGCAGCTCGATAAGCTCCAGCACTACCTGTCGCAGAGTAGCACTGATTATACACCACGACAGAGCGGTCCAGGCTATGACTGAGAAATGGTACAGGACAAACAGAATGTGTTTAATGCATTGCATTAACACGCGCGCTGGGTGGGGCGGGATGGAATTCGCCCAACCATAATGTTCTCGATGATATCTCATAAATGTTCAGGGATAATGTGACTCAAGTTGTGAATTTTTACAACTTAATAAGCACATCCAATACAACGAAAATACTTGAAACCTGGTGCCAAATATAGGAAGTGCGGGGATCGAAAGTCGATCGACCGGCCGCCGGCCGCCAAGCGTTCGAGGTCACAACGATTTCGTCGGTGCTGTGTGATGGCCGATCTTAACGTGATGATGATGAATTGGTGTTTAGGGGCGCGTCGACTGCAATGGTCATTTTGCGCCCATGTCATGATCTTAACGTAATTTGACCTCGAATGCTTAAGGCCCTATGATCACGAAATTCATACCGCAGCGAGTTCATTCCAACCGCAACTATATCCTCCGAATTGTGCCCTAGCTTCAGCAGCTTTCGAGATGTTAGGGGGTGGCGAATCCTCCGGGCCGCGTTATGTGAGAAGCCCTCCGACGCGCGTGTCAACAGTAATAATGAAACGGCACCGAACACATGTTAGTATTTATATGATAAATGGCACACACACCATCAGTAGTTTCTACAAGCTTCAGCATCAGTAGAGGTAAGGAAATGAATGGAATTAAAATGAATTTTGCATTCCAAACGAGGACTTATCTGTATCCATACCATACCATAAATACTGTTGGTAAACACAAACATTCTTACCTGCTCATAAAGATCAATAAGCTTCTTGTCAGGCAGCTTGAGCGACTGTATCGCCTTCAGCACTGTATCCCAATGGCCATTGTTTATGTCTGCTACAAAGCTGTCTACCGAGTCGACTGTGTTCAGCGAAGTAGTTGTTTCTTCCTGTGGACAAAATGCACTCCATACCGAAGTTGATGGCTGGTGGATAAATGTGTGATATATTGGTTGTGTCAATATAAAACACAAGCTAAGCTCAAACTTAGAGCTTAGCTTTATCAAGTGAATATCTTACAGAACAGGTCAGGCATGTCTGGATAAACGAGAATTTTAACAAATACAAATAGGCTGTGAGGTTTACAATGCAACATGCCATCTACCATAGCACCACATTAGATGGTACCTTAGGTAGATATGAGCATGATCACTACATGTACCTGTAATGTTTGCATAGTCCTCATCAGGTTGTTTTCCTTCAGGTACTGCTGGATCAGCCGCACGACGCTGGAAAAAACCCATTATTTATCCATCAGCAAGGATGCCTGCCACACTCGCGTCAGTGCTGGACGATTTGCCACATTTGGCAATGCATGGCTGAACTTGAAACCTGAAATCCTGGTCACTCTGAGTGTGCATAGTTTGGTCTTTTTGATCATGTTGATACCCAATTGAACCCTGTATAAGCCACTAGGGATATATCATGACAATAAGAATAACCATGGTACTGGAAAACTGACTCATGTGGGATCCTATGTTCATTTCTGTGTATGTATGTCCTATGCTCATTCCTGCCTTCCTGCAGTTCCTAGCATGGTGTTCAAGGTGTGCTTTTCAGGATGGAGTCAGTCTTATTCCAGTGAAAAGCATAAGTTGTTCTGAATTGCTATATCCAGGGTGGTTCAAGTTAATTTCTGATTTTATTATTGCTCCAAGAAAAAATGTTTAATTCTGCAAACCAAGCAAAAGCAGATTTGGGGCACTGTAAAATTACATCTTAAAAAATGCACAGTCTACTAGAAGCTGGCTGACAATTTTATGAGACATTGTGCAAAACAAGCTTGCATCAAAGGCACCAGCCATCCATTGATAAACAGCCTACTGTATTATCCTAACCACAACAGATAAACTACAATTGGTGACAATGTTCAACTTGTTTCATGAGGCTAAGCACCAGGTAATGTCCGGTCATGCCCTGGCAATCACTGTTCAGTGGTGCCATATCTTGTGAGGAAAAACACTGGGTAATTTCTGATCATACTCTGGTGATCACTCCTCAGTGGTACCATACATTTTGAGGATAAGCACTGGGTAATTACTGATCATGTTATGGTAATCACTGCTCAGTGGTGCCATACCTTGTGGGGCTAAGTACTGCATACATACTGATTATGCTCTGGTAATCACTGCTCAGTGGTACAATACCTTGCATAATTCCTTAAAAATCAAGGAATATCCACTCTTGGTTGGACTGTGCTACATTTCCCATCCACAGCTTCAGAATACCAAGATGATCATGCCTACATTTTGCAACCATACAATTTACCACAAACCAATTCTGGATGTCATTACACCATGCAGCTTTCAAGCACTGATGGAATTTGTGAACACAGGTGCCATCCTTCTTTAGTAACTAACAACCATACAATATCTGAGTTTGCACATAGTTTCACACATGTGGCTGAGGGACATCATTATGATGATTATGCACATCACCACCTCTACAATGTGGGCCAGGTGGCAAAGTCATGCCATTTTAGATTATGAGTGGATTGCTCAAGAAAACCGGATGCTTTGAGAACTATTAAATCAAATAAATCATCAATAAATACATTATATTGCACAAAGATCACATTTCTACCAATTGGTGATCCAAGTAGAAGGTCAAGTTGTTGACACATCGGCTACCTTTGGTGCAGGGTGGCTTACCACACATATGAGGAAAAATTGATATTTGCACTGATTTGGTCTGGTTGAAAGCTTTTATAAAGATCAAACACCTTTGAGCTTCAATGTATTCCCTGGCAGGGTAAACAATTGGATCCATTCTTTGCAGCCAAAGATCATGTTCATAATTATGAACATGGTATTGGTCATGGGTGATTGTAGTGATTAATTGGAGCTTTAGTGTCTGCAAACTACTTGCATCACTTAGTGTTAAATGTATAAGTGTAGGAGGCACTCAAGGATGGATGGTGTCATGCTGTTCACTACAACAAACCAGGGCATTATTTTGATTTTCAACTGAAAACCATGCATTTGCAGAGGAAATGAGTGGCTGCACCATGTTAACCAAATTCATAAGCATTGCACTGGAAGAAGGGTAAATATGTAGTTTCAGGTAATCTCTTATTTCTGGGATTTTATTTTAATCCAATATTTATGAAAGTGATGAACACAATGTGACCCCTCATTTCCTTTGCAAATGCATACTTTTTAGTTGGGAGGCAAAATAACACCCAAAATGTTGCATGAAGTTGGGTGATATATAATAAAAAGCAATGTTTAAAAAAAAAAAAAAATATTTCACATAGCCTTACCTAACCTAGCCCAACCTGCATTACCTTGCTTTAAGGTGGTAAAAGGGCAAGTTTTTACACACATTTGCCTCCACAAACCAAACAAATGGGTTACATTTGGTTAGGTTAGGTTAGTTTAGGTTCTGAAGCTGAAAAATGTTTTTCTTTTTTTAATTGATAACATTTTTTCATCAAAAGCAGCTGTTAGGTTAGGTTTTTTCTTGAAAGGGAGGTTAAGCTAGGTTAGGTTAGGCTATGTACAATTGTATTATATTTTTAAGCATTTCTTTGTATGCCATGTTACCTAAAGCATTTGCACAGAAAATTAGTGGCCACACCATCTTAGTCACATTGATCAACATTGCATTGGAATGATAAATTCCAAGAATTCATAAAACACCTTGAAGCACAAATTTACCACCTAACCTTCCATGCAAGAAAGCATTTTTATATTTATTAAAAAAACTCCAAACCTTTTTTTTCTTCAAAAATTTCAGCTTAAAACCCTAAACTAACCTAACCAAAGAAATATAACCACTTCATATGCTTCATGGAGGTAAAATGTGTGTAAAACTTGTCTTATGGTTACCTTAAACTGCAATAATATAAAAATAAATTCCAAGAATTCATAAATTACCTTATAATTTGCAACTTTAGGTACCTTATTGCCTTTAAGAACGAAGAGAGGCTAACTCAGTGCTAACTCAGCCAATACGTTTGGGCTGAGTGTGGGCAAGGCCTGGACAGCCTTGGAAACACAGGCTCCATGAGATACCGGTAAATTTCTAGAGACAGGTAAAATGTGATTTTTTTTTAATACAGGGTATTTTAACGTAAAAATCATGATGCAACCACTCATTTTCTCCGCAAATGATTACTTTTTAGTCAGCGACGGTTGATGACGTCATAATGATTTGATGACGTCATGTGCATTAAGTCGGGGGAAGAAAAAAACCCTAACCTAACCTAACCTAGACTAAGATAACGTAGCATAATATATAAAATATATATCATAATATAATCTAACCTAACCTAACCGGAAAACCAGAATCATCCGAAACAAATTTTTCCGCCATGACGTCATCAAATATATTGAAAATAAAATAATACAGCATCACAAGAAATTTCCGGCCCTTATTGACGGTTGCTGGCGCGACGTGTTGCGAGCAGAGTGGGAAACTTACTTTCCGGGTTGGGAGTCGGAGTGCAAACCAGTATCTTCCGGAGTACATTTTCATAGAAATTATTTTTTTATGCATGGAATCTGTTTACCAGTAACCAACCAGAAAAACCTAACTCAGACCTACATAATATGCATAAGTAATATCATTCTCATTTTTGGTCAGATGAAATGTCAAAACAGGAACAAGGAAGTGAACAATGGATGGCACCGCCCGGCAGTGACTCGTAATAATCAGCACTGTTTCGTTTCTCATAACTCACAGGAGCAATGCGCTTTCCTTTCACTTTTGGCTCAGTACAAGGCTAGCCATATGAAAAACAAACAAACAAAAATACTTCACACTTCACCCTCAGCTCAGAGCGCATACCTACCTACGCAGCCAATTTCCCACGTAATACGAACGCAACTCTGCTACCGCACACACCACAGTTGGATGTGATCAAAGCAAAGGATCAGTCAAGGTCTTCTGTTTACAGTATGACACTATTAACCACGTGTTCAAAGTTGCTAATGGTTATGACGTCATATAAAAATTACCTTACATTGATTGGTTGACGGACAGATTTTGTAACAGAAAACGCTAACGCAGCCAATTCTGATCGGTGCCCTCCTGGCCTCCGGAGAACGTTTCTTAAATCTGTCAAACTTTCCCACTATAGGGTGGCAGAAACAGCTTTTCCGAGATGCGGCTCCAAAGCTGGAGAACAGTGTACTTAGTGCGCATGCACATCTTTTTGCAATTTGTAGTCAGCGTGTTGTCGTCAATTGAGGTTGAGATTTGAGGAAATTGAGGTTCAGCAATTGGTGGTTGAGAGCTGACTGCTACAAAAAAGTGGTTAGTTTGAGTGGTGACCGTAAGTGGAATAACCGGCATTTTTGGGTGTATTTCTGTGTTTGTTTTTAATCATATCTTTGTTCCCACATTTCAATTTGTGTCGGAGTACATGTGAAGCCCATCCTATCCAGTATGAACCCGGAGTGCAGAAATGTTTTCAGAGATAAAATCTCTCAAGAAGTGCCTTAATTCCCACCCTGGTTGCGAGTATTCATTCTCGGAGATGTCGAATTAAGGCAGAAACATAAGGTTTTCGATGACAAGGAGTATTAAATTGAGTGCATGAAGTGTTGAATGTTTTCTTTATCACGTCTGTGACACACCAGGTACGGATAATTATACGCGATGTGCTATGTTTGCAGAGTGAAGATTATGGTCGTGTATTTGTTTGCCAACTGAAAAATAATTATTTGCCGAGAAAATGAGTGGTCGCATCATGATTTTTACATTAAAATACCCTGAATTAAAAAAAAAAATCCAAAAATCGCATTTTACCTAGATCTGGAATAATACCGAGATACCTAGGTATCTCCGATCCTGTTTGTGAATACAAGGGGTGAGCAGACACAATAGCTGTGCGTGCACCTTCCTACCTAGGTACTTACTCAGCAGATTCAATTTCAATTGACATAGTTTATCCACACTGAATCCGGTTAAAAATCAAAAACTTTGTAAGTGCCGCACTTCCTGCACATGCAGCACAACTCCACCCAGGAATGTTATGACCGGGGCGGGGCCCTCCAATATCGTTTGGCAACCGGTGACGTCACATGGGCTGGACAATTGCTAAGTGCCGTAGGCGCTCCAGCCAAATTTCCGTGTTTTCCTCACGACATTTCCGATCTTAAATGCCATCAAAATGGGACAAAATTGGGTTCATTTGAAAGCATGATGAATCTTGTCAACGAATATGAGCCTTATTTTTCCCTAACACTAGGACTTTTTGCTTGAACACACGCTGACTGCATTTATGTCGAGCGCCGCAGGAATCGCGCGGTGCCACGGGTAGTAGCAGTATGATGAGACAGGCCAACTGAAGATCACGGCTGGAAAGGAGGGGTAGGAGCACGTAAGAGATAACTGTTGCACATAATTCCTCCCCACTCGGTGCAGGGCGTAAACAAGGGTGGGGGCACTGGGGGCATATGCCTCCCATGAGAAAGTTGGTACCCCTCTGGCTAGGAAAAGGCACCAACAATATATTTAGGTTACCGGCGGAGGTACCGATACTGGTTGGAACATCACGCCCTTATCACCCATGTGCAGTTTCGGAACCGGCAGCTGGTTTTCAAGATTGTTTTCCATTTTTCGTTCATATGCGTATAGACCAGGGATGTTCTTTGATATATTTTTATGGGAAAATGCCCCTCAGTGTTGGCTCTGTCCCCCAATAATTGACTTTTAATATCGGATACCATGGAGCATGCGTCCCATTGGTGTGGGGCTTCCCATTAACTTCATGTATCTTGCGCCCAGTAATCTATAGTATAATAATCAATAATATAAGTAAATATATTTATATTGATATATATATATATATGTATATATATATATATATATATATATATATATATATATATATATATATATATATATATATATATATATATATATATATATATATATATATATATATATATATATATATATATATATATATATATATATGTATATATATATGCCGGCCATTTCGGATTATGAAATGGTAATATATGAAAACCCCAATGATATATGAATATATGATTTTATTGTCGGCCATTTTATATATGACAATTTGCCGGCCATTTCGGAGGCATTTGAACCGGAGGGAGAGGGTTGAAATTCACTGACTTCGGAACGATGGTGATAGGTTTAGCACCATGCAGCGCCAAATTAAGTTGTTCCTACTTATCTTAGCATAGAATAATAATCGGTACTTATGAAAAATACTGGTCTAAATCCGGCGACTATTTGTATGAGTGTTGCTTGAGCCACCTCGAAATCCGTTTGCCCCCACATGCAAATACTAGTTGTGCCACTGTCCACGCTACTCTATCTGCGATGTGTGCACTTTGCGCCTTAATCACTGAAAGGTGCTTAGACCTCCAATGTAAATTCCAGCCCATGGAATATAGGTGTTTCTGTTGTCGGGAAAGGGAAGGTGGTGTGAACAGTAGGAGCAGTTCCTCCCACAACTTCAAAACACTGCAGTTTAAAGCTGCGGATTCCTTGGTTTTTCAAACAAACATTTGGACACATCTGGATAAAAAGCTTGACTTTTCCCCTGCACCAGCCTTGAAGGCCTGTCAATAGCACTAACAATGAGTGTATCCCACAAGGTGACCAACCCCCTCCCTGGACTGATGAAACGTCAATTGAAATTGATCTGAAATTGAATATCCAGTGTACTGAATCTTAAAATATTGGTATGAATACACAGACATGTTTCAGCCCCTTTTCCATACCATTTTGGAATAAGAGAAGACCACATATATAACTATTGCTGTTCTCCAACATTACTACCAGGTATTCCTACCAATTGTTGAAATTATTTGCTATCTCAGACAAAGAAATGCACCTTACTTGTCATAAAAAGTGGTGGCTTAATGCTTTATCCACCATTTTAGGCATGCATGGCCACAAATCCTCTTCTTAATAGCGTCTTTGCACCACAGTTGGTCCAATTTTTCTCCCAAGTGCACAAAGTGTGCCTTTTCCTTTAGGGGTCATGGGTCTCTGTGAACCAGCTGATGCACACAGTGCACATCAAGTTACTAAGTTACTAAGAAAATTGCTTTCATCTGGTGTTCACGGCACATTCAAGATTAGAATATTACAAGACATAGCAAACAAAGTTTTTTCTCCAAAGTGAGGTTAGGATAGGTTAGGTTAGGTTATGCTGCATTTCTAAAAACATATATTGTTATGCTATGCTACCTAAATGAAAGCCCATTTTTGGTGTTATTTTGCTCACAACCTGAAAAGTAAGCATTTGCACAGAAAATAAGTGATCCCATCATCTTAGTCACATTCATAAACATTGCATTGGAATTATAAATTCCAAGGATTCATCAAACAAATTAAAGCATAAATTTACAGGTAAGCCCAGGTTCATATTTGGCAAATCCAGCTATGTCTTCAATTTCAATTCGTGAAACTTTAAGGATTATGAACTATAACAGGTTGAGGGTTGTTGTATCCCATGAACTGAAGCAATTCTGCAGCAAACTTAGGAGCATGTTCAATGACCTAGGAATCCAAACAATATTCACCAGCCTCATATTTCAATTGCCCATGCCAACAATCAGAAACACCATATGCCCAACCACAACACTCCGATGTCTTTGCTGCGCCACAGATGAATCTTAGCCAGGTTCTAAAACGTATTTGGAATGTTTACGTGACGTCACCGCATATACCAAAATCCTGGTATATTCTACTGGGAATATCGCACATTCCTGTCTACGTCACTAGGGCTGGAACTATAAAACCTACTAGATTCCGTTGTACCCTTTCAACACGTCCTCCACGAAGTTTAGGACGTATTTGTTGTATGACAGGAAACGTAGTTTAGGGCGTATGTGTCGTAATCTGCGCCGAGTTAAGGACCAATGCGTCTTAAACAACGCAATGGCGAAATGCATGTAGAAAAGAAGGATGCTTGATTGCTAGTGCTGGTGTGGAAATCGCAGATGTTGGATCGGCTTTTTAAAAATATTTTGAACAGGTAATCCATTTCAATTCCAGCGCGGGTTGAGTCGCATTTTTAGAAGTCGAGTAGTGGAAGTCTGGTGGGCTGTTAGAGCTGTAATCTGAAGGAGGTCTCGAGGAACTGTAATCTCGAACAGGATTTTCGTAATGGTAGATATTGCTGCTGTGCTGGTAGAAGTAGCTGTTGAAGTAGAGGCGCAGGTGTGGAGGAATATGGTGCTGTAGAGCAAGCGTGGACCAGTTAAGACCTGTGTAATTGTGCAACAAAACAGAATGGTGTTGGTATTTAATGGGTGTTGTAGCAGGTCAGATGCCTAACACTGTGCTGAATGACGAATTGCTAGATTGTGTGCTTACATTTGATTGGTGAACATATAAAAAAATCGCTGGCCGTAACGATCGCACGATGGGTCCGTACTACCGACTGTAACGACAGCACACATGGTCTACCAGTGTATGTAGCGAGCGTACGTATGAACGGTCTACCTACCGTTCGGCAGTGGAACGTGCATACTTTCTGTACGTACGGGCGGTACCAGCTGGGGTGGAGTGGAGGCCGATTTTGACCTCATTTGACTCTGAAGACATTGACCTGGTGTCATTAAATGTATACTGCATCGAGTTCACTACAGCCATAATTCCTCCAAATTTTGTGCTT
The DNA here is from genome assembly GCA_034440615.1 of Ashinkailepas kermadecensis. Lineage (NCBI taxonomy): Eukaryota > Metazoa > Arthropoda > Thecostraca > Neolepadidae > Ashinkailepas > Ashinkailepas kermadecensis. The sequence goes on along the minus strand of JAOTOM010004746.1, from coordinate 257,607 downwards.
CTAGTTTCAGATCTTAGGTGGCCAACCCCCCTGGTGAACGTTATGTGAGAGGCATGTTGACCGGGGATCTTCTGCACTTCCTACGGTAGCGTTGCTTGAACTCAAAATGTAACAGAATGTGGTGCGTACAGAACCGGGCTGTTGAAATAAACAACTTGAACTGGATATGGATGCAATGTTTCATGGGGTCACAAACCCTCGTTGTGAGGTAGGTGTATGACTACTTTGGTTTTTGAAGATGCCAAACGTTGAATGCCTGCAGAAAGTGAGAGGTTTTACCACAGGGCAGTGTGAAGCTGTCCTGGAACCATCTATCATCTCAGTGGCTACAGTTCATCAGAATCCCTTTCAATTGTTTCTGGGACAGGGGCAGATACAAGGGGTGCTGTGGCCATGTGTCCCCAGTGTCCCCTCAGGTTTTCAGCCAGAATTGTGCATTGAAAGAAGTCTGACCTTCAGTGCACCTGAATGCCCCCTCAAATTTTTCAGCCAGAAGCACCCTTCCAAACACAGTTTCACTCGCCCTAACCAACTGCGCCCTAACCAACTACGCCATTCGTCAATGTGGCATGGGCCGAATATGCTATGTAGAGCATGCTGACAGATGTTTATTTCCTTGACGAACTCCGATGAAGTGTCGCATGTTCTTTACACACCACCATAAAAATGGACAGACCTAAAATTGTAGTGAAGTTTTATTTCTGGGCAATTATTATTTTCATTTCAGTAAATTTGGAGATCAAGGTAAAATTTGATTTGTTGGAATTTTTTTAATACAATGCTTTTTGATATGAAGACTATGCAACCATTCAATTTTTACTGAAAATGATTCCTTTTAAGTCAGCAATCAATTCAATTGATGACATCATAAGCACTATATGGAGGAAATGTGCTATGATATAACTGTATTTTATGAGTTAATACTACGAACATTTACATACCTTAATGGGATCATCCAGGCTGCAGCTCATCCATCTGTATATTTATGGTGTCGGACTGACCAGTGCAGCATTCAGACTGCGGGTTATCAAGCTTTGATGCTTCGATGACGAAATTATAACTTTTGTGGCTGTGGAGTTCCTTAAAAAAAATGGTGGAAAAATTATCAACTTGCTGATTGTCCTCAAGAGAAAGCTCAATAATTATGTGAGATACTGGAAAGTATCACATAATTGTACACAAAGCCTGTACACGAAAAATATAAACTTACACTGATATGTGGCATATCTTGCATGTAACTGCATCCGGTTTGTCTACTGAATTCTGCTCAGACGAGAATTGAAAAATGATGTATGAATATATAAATCATAGAAAACAAAATAACAATCTACCCTAACCTAGATTCAGATAATGTAGCATAATATATAAAATATATTATAGCCTAATATATTATAACCTAACCTAACCTAACTGGAAAACCAGAATCTTCCCAAACCAACTATTTGGCCAGGGCATCATGAAATCTAGGCAAACATCATTATTGCTGCCGTTTATATTGACAGCATGGCAAGGAACTTCCAGCCTTGATGGAAGATTATGGATGAGTCTGGGTGCAAATATTCCTTGTCAGGAATAAATATGGAATTCAGCCAGAAACATAAGGTTTTTGATGTCAAAGAGTATTGAATTGAGTGCATGAAGTGTTGAATTTGTTCTTTATCACATCTGTGACACACCAGGTACAAACAATTGTATGCAATGGGCTATGTTTCTAGAGTGAAGAATATGGTCGTGTATTTCTTTGCCAACCAAAAAGTATTCATTTGCAGAGAAAATGAGTGGTCTCGTTGTCTTTTTCACTTTAGAATACACCATGTATTTTTAAGATTCCAAAGAATCAAATTTTACCTTGATCTCCAATAATACCTTCTTATGTACCTTCATGTTTATGAATGTGATTATGATGGTGTGACTGTGCTGGGATGGGTGTGTGGTGCTGGAAGGCTGATAATCCATGGACACTTCTCACACAACTTAAAAAATCACAACAATTGGGGAAAAACTGCAAAAAAAAAAACAGAACATGGTAAACTTGTGCTTTAGTGCTTTGGAATTTTGGGGAATTGTCTGTTAGAATACGATGTTTATATACATGATTTTGAAGATGCAACCACTTGTTTTTGCCACTCATGCTTCCTTTTTTGGTTGATGATGGGGAACATTTCTGCTCTGTGTCATCCATGCCACAATGCTGTTCTCTGTGCCATCATTTATCCGCCTTCACCTGGTTCTTCTCAGACGTGATTTGGGGCAAATTCAGCACTCCATGCAATTGATGCACTACTTCATGTTGAAAATGATTAGTGTCTGCCTTTTTGCCACATATATCATGTACATTTATTAGTCAACACTCACACAGCCAGAAATTTTATGTGGCCCAAAGAAACAGCTGATCGAGCCCTGGCATGCATATAATGTCATGACCTGGATATAACTTTTGTTTTTTACATTACATTAGTAGTTTATATTAGTTTACTTTACATTTGATTAGGTTGAGTTAAGAATTACTATTTCATTATTTTATTCATAAAATTGACAACTTCTGCTTGATAATTTCAAGAAATACAATGATAAATAAGCTTAAATTAGATTAAATTTGACTGTTAGGTTGAGTTAGGTGACATTTTTATTAGTTAATGAGTATACAGTTAAAATTACTTGGTTCTGCTTGTTAATTGAACTAAACACAATGAAAAATAACAATTATATAGAACCTATGTAACCTAACCTAACCTAACCTATCCTAATCATATTTAATCTAATCTAAACTAATATAAGTGAACATTCTGTCATGTAATATAGTCTGAAATGGCAGCTTTGAGTCCCATCCACAGCAATTGTGTTGCCATTTTGGTGTCCAAAGGTGGTTGTGGTCAATATCTGAGGCAAAAAGGAGGAAAGGAAGCATTTTTGATGTGTGTTGAATCAACTGCATGCAGTGTTGAATTTCTGGTGGTGTATTAGATCTTCTAAGGATTCAGAACATCAAAAAGTTCAAAACTTCTAAAATCTGCTAAATTTAAATTTCTCTAATGGTTCAAAACCACCAATCAACAGAAACTTCCTTCTGTTGGGGATGTTCAAAACTTCTAACATTCAAGGCAGCTAACAGTTGAAAACCTCTAAAACTGTCAAATCTCTGAACATCCAAATCAACTAGTTGTTAATTAAACTTAATGGTTCAAACTTACTACTGTATCAAAATTCTTAGAGTTCAAAGCCCCAAAGCATCTGTCAAAACTTCTAAAGCATTCAAAACCCATAAGGCTCAGACACCAGAATGTTCAGAATCTCTAAGCATTCAAAACCTTGAAACATTGAGTAGTACTGAGGGTTCAAATCATCAAAAACAAGAACTATGGTAAAATCAGTGAATGTGCATGAAATGCTCTGTGCCATCATCAGGAAGGTGAAGGTTGTTCCAGTTGAATTGTATCTGGGCGAGAGGAGGGTGAGAAGTTAGTATGCAAAAACTTGGGAAGGAATGAAATGCTTGCTTGGCTTTTGATTCCATTGTAGGTAATCATGGCCTCAAGATCCTGCACTCATTGGTGGGTACCTACCTGGGTCAAGTTGGGTTTTGTCTACCTCAACATGCCCCAACATTGGTGGATGTAAATTGTCTGTTAAGGTTGATTTGCACTTGATGCAGCACATTTTTCACAACATTCTACATTCAGGGTAGAAAAGTATTCACATTTAGCATTAAGTGGGGGCTAGGCCCACCGATGCCAGCTATACAGATTCTATCAGATATATCAAACAATGGTAAATTTCCACTGAAATGCTGCCTACTGAACTAGAAAGGATTTAGACGACCCTCTGTACAAAAAAAAAGATATAAGAATGTCTCATGTGACACCTTTTGGAGCAATCTTGCAGTTCTTCTAGGCAAGAAGTTCTTCATTAGTTGTATTGAACAGGTTAGAGGTTTCGATCGCTAGAGGTACTGAAGTCATTTGATATTAGATTGAAAGAATCCTTCCTGTTTGTGTGGTTTCAATGTTTTCATATCTTCAAGGTTTTGAACATCTAGAGATTTTGATTGCTCATGCTTTTGAGTCTTTCAATACTTTGATCTCCTAGATAATTTGAACACTTAGAAGTTTTGAACATTACAGGTTTTGATTTTCCCCATACAGAATCAAATCTCCAAATTTAGAGGATTTGAATGCTTAGTCTTTTTGATTCCTAGATGTTTTGAACAGTTTGAGGCTATGAGCATGAGATGTTCTGATGTAGACCCAAATTTTCCCTTAATCACGTCTGAGAAATGCCGGAATCATACTCATAAATGCGGTATTCCAAAAAATTAAGGTATGAGAACTGCTTGTACAATCTGCCAATTGAAGCCTCAGCGTCATTCCTATGACATCACATGGGGACGAGTGGTCTAGGGGTAAGATGCTCGTCTCACAATCGAAAGGTTGTGAGTTCGAGTCTCACCTGTCGCTACTCTTCGCCCGCGACCAATCGGCGTGAGAGATTGGCGACGCTATATGACTCAACGGTCGACGTGTCGTAAAACCAATAACAACCAACAACCAACCTATGACATCACATACCGATGTGCCTATCATGTCGTTCAAATTTAAACGCAAGCACAAATGGCAAAAATGAGCAGTTGCATCTTCTGAATCACTTCCATAATCATTGTATTCCCAAAAAAATAATTCACAAAATCTCTACATACCTTAAAGCACAAATTTATTCAAAGTGTGCCACATTTGTCTCAGTTGATAGCTGTCAAATTTGTTTACAGCACACAAAAAACCTGCTGCCAAAATCAGTTCAGTGTCCTATGCAGTTTGAAATATCAGGTTGAAGGTGTGGGAGGTTTTTTTGTGGTTTAATCCTGTTGTATGTGCAAGTTATATTGATTTGATGTGAAAAATGTGTTTATGTAGAAAAGGTCCTTGCCTTAAGCCTCTTGATTTGCTTTCCTCATGTTTTTGTTTTGCATTTCCAGGTATAATTGATCTCCCTGGTGCAGACTTTTGTTCTCCCAGCATGTTTCTGTGTGGATTTTTGTCTGTGGCTGGTGTGACTATTGAGCCATTTGCCATGCTTTGCAGTCTGGCCCACACCTCTGTTCACCAACACTGCACCCTCAAAGAAGTTGTTGATTGGTCGGATATCCCATTTAGGTAATCTCCCATTTTGTCAGATATATGCAAAGGTATAGAATTTGAGTGCTGAAATTCTGAGATGTGTATGTCTGAGATCCCTCCAGTTGACAAGCTCTACATCACATATTCTCATAATCCCTGTGTGTATGGTTGGCTCAGTTAGTTAAGGCACTCGTCTTATGGACCTGTGTTGGGGGTTCAAATCCCGCAAAATATGTCAAACAGCTTGATGAGGTGCATCATACATAAAAATATATATCAAAATGCACATGGAGGGCAACAATCTGCACCAGGAAGATGGAATACATGCACGAAGTGCAAACAAAAATGTGGGGTAATAAAATCAAGAGACTTAAGGCAAGCAACTTTTCTATATTAGCACATCTTTAATGTTGAATGACATCTTTCTGTCATGTTTTCTCCAATTGTTGTGATTTTCTTCTTGTGATTTTTTAAGTTGTGTTGTAGTATCAGTGGATTATCAACCTGCCCACACCAGGTATCCATCCCCACACCACAGCTGCACCAACCACACCATTGGCCGCCCATCCCATATTGACAACATATCATTGAAAGAACCATACTTTACAGTCTGGATCCCAGGAATTACCATTTCTTACCTGATCAAAAAATTGAGTCACTGATGCTCAGTGCTGTTGGTTCGTGTTGTGCTCCATTACTTCATAGTGTTATACACTAGCATATAAGTTACCTTACATACTAATATTTATGCATGCAAGTATGGAGAAAATTACTCAATTAAAGCCTAACCTTGCAATTATTGTTCATCCTCATCTCTCGAGCCAAAAGTGGAGATAAATGGTTGGTGGGCATATTTGAAATGGGAATGAATGGTTGCATTTTCTTTTTTTTCATACAGAAGCATGTTTATATAATATTTTTGAAGTGCTATCTGTCCAGAAATGCTGGACAGCTCGAGGATAGCTCTGTGCCTCGGCAAGGCTCACGAGAACGGCCGGACTCGGGAACGAGGGATAAGGAATAATATGCATGTGCATCTATAATCCTTGACCATTTGGCATGCATCTGACGTTTCTTCGTCTTTCGGGACGATGTAGCAGTCCTGCATCGCTTTCCCCGGCGATGCTTAGACTGGAACTCCTTGAGATCCCCCCAAAGATTCCGTTTGTGCACGGGCATATGAGGCCAGACTGTCCTTCCTCCGCACAAATGTTGATTGTATTTCGTGGCATTGAGGTTTCGAAATTAGACTAACGAACCATTCGTTCGTTTGTTCGTTCGTTCATTCGTTCATTCGTTCATGTTGCTCGTTTGTTTGTTCGCTCGCTCATTTGTTCGCTTGCTCGTTTGTCCGACGACCGAAGAACGCAAACTTTTCCCACAAATCTGCTATGGCACTGCCACTGGTATGCCACTGACGCTACCGCTGGATGGCCTCTGATCGCTGCCACTGGTTGATCACCTTAGGCTGGAGAGATGCTGACCCGTGCGGCAACTCGAGCCGGTCACGCCACGATAGCATCAGCTGCCTCGCGACATTCCACTTCTGAGCCGTCCACACTGACTGTTCAACACAACCTCTCCAACTGCGAGCTCTTCATCCAGCTGCCGGGCTGTGGTAAGCCACCTGTGGAGAACTCTGCGTGCTCGATGGTCACTACATGTATGGTTGACAGGGTCGCCTTTGGCAGGCAAATCACGTCCGGAAATTTGCAACCGGGGCTCGATTGATTTACTTGAATCATGGATTCGGCCAGGATAGTTTTCGCTCATTTAATATATGTATTTATATATATATATCTGTGTGTGTGTTTTTGTGTGTGTGTGTGTGTGTGTGTGTGTGTGTGTGTGTGTGTGTGTATGTGTATGTGTATGTGTGTGTGTGTGTGTGTGTGTGTGTGTGTGTGTGTGTGTGTGTGTGTGTGTGTGTGTGTGTGTGTGTGTGTGTGTGTGTGTGTGTGTGTGTGTGTGTGTGTGTGTGTGTGTGTGTGTGTGTGTGTGTGTGTGTGTGTGTGTGCGTGCGCGTGCGCGTGCGCGTGTGCGTGTGGGCGTGTGCGTGCGTACGTGCGTGCGTGTGCGTGTGTAATATGATAGTTATGAAAGCAAACTACATATGATATATATGATTGATGTGCTTAGGATTAATAACAACAACAAATATAATGAGGCGAGATGTGTCCCTAGTTCTTTACTACAATTACATGGTGTAATGCTACTGGAATAGAGGCCTGGGCTGTGTGGTGAGTATCCGGTTACCTGTCCGATGCCTGGCTGGCCAATGTCCGCTGATCGCTGTCGGCGGTCACTGTTCTCTGGCAGACGAGAAAGCATACCTGCAGTACTCAGCCGAGTCAGATGACGTCTTGGACCTGCAGCACACGGTCGTTCCCGAGTCGTTTCGGGGGCGCGGCATCGCCAAACTTCTGGCCATGGTGGGTAACAAGCGGCGTCCGCCTTCAGAAGCCTACCGCAGGTGATGGCACATGTGGTGGCTGCTGTTGTATCGAGCTTCATCTCTACATGTCACTGCGTCTCCTTAATTGCAATGCTGGCCAACAGATCAAATGAGGTCGCACGGCGTAGTCACAGTGATCCGGGATAGACAGGTTAATTTAGCCCAAATTGAGTGTGCCCATTTCCTGCTGCCCGGATTAAGAAATGCAACATATTACGTGATGGATGTTAATACAGGGATTTTTCCGTGTAAGAAAATGGAGAGTTTGATATCATGGAAGGAAAAAAACAGCTGAATTAGGTAATTAATTGGTTCACTATGGGCTTATGGTGGTAGTTATAGGTGTATGTTTCGGGCGATAAATGGGTAGGCAGCTATGTAATAACGATATATACGAGACATTTTGTGATAACCGCATGGAACAGTGCAAGGGGAGATATTTTTCACCTCCTCCCCTCCCCACCCTGATAGGCTTTGACGTAACACCTTGACCGTTCACGCTTATATTGATTTGACCTTTGGTACACATTCCGTCTCATGATTTTTGCACATTGTATAAAATTTGCATTTTAAGGCCCAACCTTGGGTTCTTTTAAGACGCATTCAACCGTAGGTCATATTGTGTCGCCAACCTCTCACTCCGATTTGTGGCGGGTGGACTCGGTAGTCTCGCCAGTTGCGGGATGCGAACCCACAATCTTGTGATCAAGAGTGAGACACCCTACCGACTGGACTACCGCGACCCCGCGTTTTAGTACTCCAGGCTTTCAAGATGGCAGAGCTGAGGAGGATAAAAGTCGTGTCACTACCTCGTCTCAATGCGGTTACCTTGATTTTGTTTTCGCAAACAAACCATGCAACATAAAGTAAAATTTGAAAGATGTCTCCAGGGACCAATGATTAAAGCAAATTCCGAGATTTCAAATTCGGGAAGCAAGACCGACAACTTGTTTTGCATATCAGCGTTCGAAGTCAAGATCCCTAGTTATAATCCGTCAAAACGCGACGTTATTGAGTTTCCTGTTTTCCTGTCTGGAGATGTTGACACCGAACTTACAGGCCGGAAAGTCTGTGATGATAGTCGTTTCACTGCACAGGTGCCCCATACAGTGTTTGTCACACGCATGGTTATAACCTATGCATTAGTTCTTCTCTCGTAAATATCCCCACATTAGTCATGTAGCAATCAGCACTAGGTATTGTAGCAATCACGCTATTGTAGCAACGCTCCCCCGGCCCATGAACATGCATTTCGTCACCCCCCCTCCACATGCGTCACGCGCCAGCGCGCCGCCGGCCGCCACCGATTAGATGACGGCTCACATAAATAAACGCACACGCTCCGCTCGACCGATGGCAACTGCGCAGTCGCAGTTAGCCACGGTCACGCCGGCAGTGATTCACACACACGCGCGTTGCACGTGCGCTTCCATCCATGGCAAAGGTCAGCGCATGCAGGCTTTTTCCACTGGTATATATATACACGCATGAATAAATACCCGGGGACAGGACCCTCGTCAGGGCAGACCATCACGAGACGCCGAGCTGCTAACATCGCTCCCTCTGAACATCTCACGGTGACCACCTCTTTGTGACCTGTCGTGGCGTGGGGACGGACTGAGTGCCGACGGAACTGAGAACCGAGTTTGGACAGTGGTTATCTCTCGTGTGCCTGTGCGTGTCAATATCAACGAGGTCTGGACTATCACGCCGTGTTTCGAGGCCAGTGCATCCGATGCACAGACGGGGTCATCAGCAGCAGCGTCCATCTTCTTCGACGCCTGACGCACGAGCGGAAACAACGAGACTGTCACAGTGTGCCGTGACCCGGATGCAGTTCTCGCCCAGGCACAACAACCGCAACGAGGACTGCACATCGGCCTCTCCGTCCCCATCGAGCCAAGCGCCAAGGCAGGTCAGTGGGTGTCGGCCAACGACCTCGACTACATCACCCACGGCAGTTGCACGTTCTGGGACTTACTCATCCCAGTAGCCGAGCTCCGCACCCCATACTCTGAAGTCGAAGACGATCTGTGCAGTTACCACAGATCCTACTGGACCAACCTCCGACGAGACGGCCACTTCTGCCACTGTCACTCAAATACAGCAAACAAGTACTGCTTCAAGTGCGGCTTCTGCCATCTTTGTGGTTGCGACTTGACCACCACATCCACCCTCCGCTTCCATCGTTGCACCTGCCCCCCCCCCCTGCCTTCATCGGTGCTGCGGCTTTAATTCGGCGACCCCAGAAGAGTACCAACTCCTGATCCTTCTACACGACAAAGAAGTGATAGAAGATTGTTGTTTAAACGGACCCCCAAGTCTCATCCGACCGGAAGACGAGCTACTCCCGCCATACTCCGCACGACCAGACGTCGCTCCGTTTACAGCATCAACGATCCCGAACGACTTCGACAGCTCCGACATCACCATCACCGAGTCCATCAGTGCCCACGGCGGCGCACAATTCGCCACGAACGGACGTTCGAGCGTCTGACGCTGTCGTCTGCACTCGTCCCCTTACCGGTTAGTACCACGTATAACGTAAAATACCCAGCTGTTCCCGACTGCTTTAAAAATTCGTTGTTGATTAATTGCTGATTACTTTAACCTGTTAACGTACAAAACTGTTCAACATGGCTCACGAAACTGCTCCTGATGACCACCATTACTCAACGCTTGCAAGGGATTCCAACGTGTGCACTATGGGAGATGACATTGCGATGGCTCCTTTCCTAACCGATGTGCTAAGTCAAAGCAAGAGATTCGATGGCCAGAACTCTGATGGATTACGTACATGGATCGACACTGTGGATGAGGTTTACAGATGTAGTGGTGGTAATGAAAAAATGACTCTTAATTGCTGGGCGACTTTTGATCGGTGCCGCCAAACGCCAGTACATTCGAATTGTGGACAACGGGCCACGCCCCCAGTCATGGAACGTATTAAAAAGAGAGATGACCGAAAGATTTGCCGGTATGCACGACCTCAGAACTGTGCAAGAACAACTTAAACGGGTCAAACAAACGAAAAATGAAACCTTGGAACAGTACGGTGAGAGGATCAACCTTCTCGCTCATAAATTATACTCCAGTACGGAAATCGACTTGCCTCCCATTCAATCTCAACTCTCTGGAAACTTCATTGATGGCCTGTACGATAGACGCATGCAGGTATCGCTGATACGTAAACATCCCGCTACCCTTGAACAAGCCGTAACCGCAGCCGAAAAAGAGCGCAATCTTCAGTACTTGGTAGACTTGCACACCAAAGACCATGAGCCAATGGATATTAGCGCCATTGCCACGCACGTTACCGACCACCTCTCCGGACAGATCTCCCAGCTGACAGATATTGTGTCAAATTTAGCCTCACGAGTAGACCAGGTAAGTCATGCCCCGCAGCAGCATTCACAGCAGCCACAGGTGAGATCACAGCAGCAGACTCAGTACCAGAGACACCCCAAGGAAGCAACCCCGGAATTTGTACCGCCTCGTGAGTACCAGCCACGACCTTCCAGGCAGTATGTTCCGCCGCAGAATGACCGCTACCAGAACTCCCAGAGAACTCCCACGGCACCAAACTCCCCCGAAATACGTATCAATGGACGGCAGAAGGCAGACCCATCTGCAACTACTGCAATATTCCCGGACACATCCAGCGAATGTGTCGGAAAAGGGCTTATGAGATGTCTCATCCCCAGCCCCCCGCAGCCGTCGGGAAACTAGAGAGGCCTCACACCGACTCACCAAACGTGTCAGAACAACGAGCTTCCGTCTGCCAGGTAAGTGAAAATTGCCCCTTTGTCGACATTTGTATAGGTTCTCAACCATTTAGATCACTTCTTGATACTGGTGCTCAATTCTCTCTTGTTGACGAACATTTCCTAACCCTGTGCGATCCCAACCTAGTAAAACCGATCGAAGAAAAGAAAAACATATCACTCATCTCTGCCTCGGGTCATAAGTTGCCCATTTCAAAATGTGTGAAAATACGCATTACTCTGGGAAAAGTACGAATGTATCATGATTTCTTTGTGATACCCAATTTCGGTCATGACATGCTCCTCGGAGTAGATTTTCTAACAGCACGGAAAGCTCGGTTAGATTTTGAAAACCAGACGCTCACTATTGGAAAGACTGTGCACCCGCTCAAAACGAAACCAGAACTGAAGCAGACCGAAGTATTCCTGGTCAGACTGTCTGATGATATCCAAGTCTTCCCCCGCTCCGATATCCAAGTCAAATGTCATGTGGCAAAGCAGAAGACCTCAGGAGAAAACTTTTTAGTATCCCAGTTGGCCACCTCCCCTTGTTTTGAAGACGAACCTGGAGTGCTACTGCCCAATGCCGTGGTGAAAATGTCCAAAAATAAGCACATCCCATGGGCCATTGTCAACGAGACGGGTCGTTTCTTGCATTTTAGAAAGGGTCAAGTGATAGGTGTTGCATTCAAAGTATCGGAAAGCGACTTTGAAGTGAAAGCCGATATTTCGTCGGTCTCCCAGCCAGCGGACATGCCATATTCCCCTGAGGACAAAATGAGTGCATTTAATTTGGATCACATTCCCGAACCTCAAAGGAAGCAAATGAGCGAAACCCTCTCCAAAAACCTTGATGTTTTCGTGCAAAAAGACAGAATTGACAATGACCGATGCAACGGAGATGAGAATCAACACTCAGGGCCATCAGCCAATTAGACAAAAACCGTACCGTCTGCCTTTGGCACACCGCCAAATATTGGATGACCAAATTCAGGAAATGTTGGACGCTGGAATTATACGCAGAAGTAACTCCCCTTGGTTATCTCCAGTCATTGTAGTACCAAAAAAGGACAAAACGTATCGTGTGTGTTTGGATTTCAGGAAATTAAATGCTGTCACTATTGTGCCTGCACCTAGCATTCCCGCCGCAGACGACATTCTATTGTCCCTAGGGAAATCAAAGTTCCGTAGCAGTTTAGACCTGAAAGCAGGATTCTGGCAAATACCCATTGCAGAAGAAGACCGAGAAAAGACCGCTTTTGGAACCGATGCAGGCATATTCGAGCACAATAGAATGTGCTTTGGTTTGTCTGGCAGCCCAGCTGTTTTCCAAAACCTGATGAACGCTGTTCTTGGTGATGTTCGACCGTTCGCCCTGGCTTTCATTGACGATATCATTGTCTTCAGTAACACTTTTGAGGGGAGGAACATGTGAAGCATTTAGAAATAGTGTTTGACCGATTGCGAAAAGCGAATCTTAAGTTGAAAATTTCAAAATGTGACTTCTTACGTGAAAAACTGAATTACCTAGGTCACGTCGTTTCCAATGAAAGAATATCAGTAAATCCAGAGAAAGTCCAAGTCGTACAGTCAATGCCAGCTCCGACTACGGTCCGTCAAGTCAGAAGCTTTCTAGGCATGGCTTCCTATTACCGAAAGTACGTTCCCGAATTCAGCAAAATTGCAAGACCCTTAACGGCCATGACAAAGAAAAATGCAAAATGTAAATGGACCCCCGAAGCGCAACAGGCTTTTGACACGTTGAAGAACAGTTTAGTCACAGCCCCAGTGTTAGCTTTTCCGGACATATCCAAGCCTTTCAAGTTGTATACTGATGCGTCACAATACGCCCTAGGCGCTGTGCTTACACAAGAACAGGAAGGTCAGGACCGAGTCATACAGTATGTGTCGCACCAATTCTCAGATGCACAACAAAAATGGCCGACCATCGAGCGCGAGGCTTACGCGATTATTTACAGCTTAGGTAAACTCCGCCACATTGTAGTAGGCACACAGCTGACCGTGTACACAGATCACAAGCCGTTGAAACATCTATTCACAAGTGAAATGAAAAATCCGCGCATACAACGTTGGGCTTAGGCGAATACGCATGCAAAATAGAATACATTTCGGGACCCCAGAACTACACTGCCGATGTGATGTCACGCCTAGCGAACACGCCGATAGCCGGAGACCTAGCAGACAATGAACATTTAGATTGGAAAGGCCCAGATGAGGAAATTAACGTAGTTGACAACGCATACCAGTCGGAATCTGATTCCGAAGGTGAATAGATGATGCCCGTACAGACGAACAACACAAACTCCGCTTTGCCTAGCCTACCCGACCTCAAACAGGCACAATTAGCAGATGAAGAATTGGAGACCATTAGATTAGAACTGAACAAAGAAAATTCTCAATTTATGGCAAGATACTGTATAGAAGATGAATTACTGTACGATTTATAAAAAGGTACAAAAACGCGCCCGCAGACTCGAATGCAACTGATGGCCTCCCGCAGACTCGAATGCCCTTCCCTTCAGGAAACCAGTGTTGGAGTGTATGCACGATGGCTTTTTCGGAGGACATTTGGGAATTGAGAAAACCATAGACAAGGTAGCAAAGTCATATTATTGGACAACCATGCTAAAAGACGTAAAGCAGTACGTACAGACTTGTGAAACATGCAACAGGAGAAAACTCCGGAAAGAAAGACGTCCCATGCAAGACATGCCGATGCCGCGATACCCAATTGATATAATTGGTATCGACACGTGTGGCCCATTTCCTATATCGGACAGCGGTAACCGTTACGTCTGCACGATTGTGGACCACTTCAGTGGATGGCCAGAAGCTTGGGCCATACCAGACAAAACAGCGGAAACCATTGCTAAATTAATCTTGAAGGAATTCCTGCCCAGACACGGTTGTCCCAATATGCTACTCAGTGACCAGGGCACATAATATTGCAACGCAATTATGGATTTAGTGTGCAAGGAATTGGGAGTAACGAAACTCCGTACATCAAGTTACCACGCACAAAGTAATGGTTTAACCGAGCGTTTTCATAAAACGTTGAACGAAATGATCTCCAAGCAAATTAGCGAAAATCAAAGTCAATGGGATCAAGTGCTGGACCCTTGCTTAGCCGCCTATCGAGTAAGCAAGAACGAAACCACAAACCATTCTCCTTTTGTTATCATGTACGGAAGAGATGCCCGAGTTCCGATCGATACCTTCCTACAACCTCTTGTTCGTTACGCAGGAGAGGATTACGTTGCACAAACATTTGAATTTTTGCACAATGCCTTCCAGGACGTAGTTCAAAATCGTCAGCAGTCCCGAGATCACAACAAAGCATTAATTGACCGGAATGCTCACGCGTCTTCTTTCAAGCCAGGAGACCCCGTCTATTACCACGACCCCTCAGTCAAACCAGGGGAGTCGACAAAATTTACATTGTTCTGGAAGCCCTATTTTAGAGTCGTCTCCAAAATAGGCAACGAAAATTATGTGATCAAAACATGATGAATGGAAAAACCAAGTTGGTACATTCAGAAAACCTGAGACCCCGTGACATTGATGATATATGGAATAGAACATATGAGTCAGTACGTCGACCTGTTCAGGTAAGTACGAGACGGGAGGAGGAGCCGCTTCGCCACCAACCCCTACGCGCAGCTACCTCTAAGCTCCCCCTTAGTGATCGCCTCTGGTATGACAAGCGTCAGTTACCATGCGAGGATACACAGCCCAAGGCGGCCGGATACGGATATGGTTACAGAACCACGGAACGGGGATATGCAGAAATCCCACCATTCCCTGCGGACCCTTCGCATGTTGATTTGCCTCTAGCTAATGACCCATCACTGTTAACGGAAAGAGAAGGGAGTTCGAGACAAACACAACCGAACAGTGAGTATTTTAACATGCAACCGACTCACCGTTACGATTTACGTTCACGGAAGATACTAACGGATTGTGCACACCGGAACGAAGGGTTACGGCTTGGTCAGTTTATGGACTTTCCAGCCAACGAACGGAAACGGAAGATTGAAATGGAAAAGGAACCGGAGAAGGAAGAAGTGCAGAAACAGGAGAAACGACCTCGCCTACAGTCCGAATCCCGATGTTTATCCCCAGAGGTAAACATCGCGAATGTGCAAACATTCGCTAATAATGGTTGTTCCCAGAGTAGAACGCCATCGGATCTGTTGTTTGATCGTCGCATGTTGTTTACGATTGTTGATGCCATCTTAAGCAATGTCTTCTGTTTCAGTGCACAATGACCCTCAGGGTAAGCTGGTTAATTCTTGGCTGGCTTATATTGGTTCACGGAGGAAGTGACGACCTCCTCGAAAATGCCCCACGAGACCCCGGACACCTCTTTATCCCCTTAGGAAAAACGTACCCCAGTTACAGCTCTTGGGCCGTGACCGTCTCAATCCCCATGACCCAGTACGGTACCCAAATAGCGCGCATTCATGAAGCCATTCGCTCACTCACCAAAATATCCCGCGCCCTAGCGAACCGCCGTTTCGGCTTGGGAAATCTTACCGAAACCACTGAATCCATGCTCGCGACTAACATAAATAGAACCGACCGAGAGATCGACCGCCTCGAGCACGATACTAATGACCTATCCGCCACATATCACGATTTGCTGGATCCTACGCCCCATACACGATCATCTCGCAACAAAAGAGGATTAATTAACGGCATAGGGAACGCGTTGTCCTATTTGTTTGGCACAGCAACTGAATCCGAGATCGACCATTTGAAAAATAACATCGAATTGATAAACAACAAGGAAATGGCAATGGCCCATCTTTTCAATGGCACATTACATGTCATGAACCAGACAGCCATATCCACCACCCAAAATCGGCGAGCCTTGATCAACGTTAGCAAAGCCTTACGCGCTTTGTCACGCACGGTTGATAACTTTTATTCCATGATCCGATCCCAAGAACGCAGTCCTTTCCGATTTATTGTCTCTCTGACCTACGTAGAGGACAACGTCCGCCAGGTGACTCAAACCCTTCATCGCCTGCATTTTGAGCTAAGTGAATTAACCACCAAATTGGCCTTAGCGCAAGCCGGCATTTTACATGCCCAGGTATTATCAGCTACACAGTTTGCGCGTTTGCTACGCAAAATACAGAAAGCCCTCCCGACGAACTTTGCACTACCGTTTCCCGCCACTAGCAAAAATAAATACGTAAGGATCGTGAAAACCAAACTAGTTCGAACCGAACGGGCATTCCATGTGATATTCTACATACCACTCATCCATGTGCTTCGTGCGTCCTACAAACAACAAACCGAAGGCGTACTATCTCGGCCAAGGTAAATGGTTAATGGTTTCTAGTCACTCATTCCAGGTGACCATTTCATGTGCCACGGCCTCAACCGGTAGAACCCTCACCATTACCAGCTCCACCGACATCCTCTCCCTGGGCAGTGAATGTTCAGCCACAGGGGATACCTTTTACCTCCCACCTCATTATGCTCGAGCCACCCATCTTGAACTACCCCCGTTTGATGCCCGAACTCTCTTGGTAAACCACACGTTACCAATTTGGCGTCCTCGTTGGACACGATCACTTCACCGCATCACCACATTGAATGTCACCGATCTTCCCGCAATTCACATCGACGGCATCCCCGCTTCTACCTATTTCGATGATATCGAAATGCAACCTTTGGAACGCACACGAGACCATCTCCCCTCGGCCTACAATCGTACATGGCTTTTGATTTTAACTCTTGGTGTTTTCTCCGCAATCATCCTGGTCCTATGCGTTAAAGTATGCTGCCCCGTAAGACGTTTTGCTTACCGCTTCCCCCGATTCACCCCCGTATTACGCCAGGATCCCTCCGATGAACCAGCCATAGAATTACAGCAGCCTCTACCCTCGCATCGGTCAGCGGAACAGCTTACGGAGCCAGCACCGTCCCAAGAGATGGTGCCTTCCCCGGCTACACCCCCGCCCGTCATGGCGACCGCGGCATCACGAGCCGACGTCCCACCGAATCGACGGATGTGATCGATTGCGCCTTTCGAGCGCAACTCGTTCTTCTCCCCCCCCCGCGACACGTCATCGATGTGAGGCCCACATCGCCCCCTTCTCTCCCCCCCCCCGTACGAGTGCAACCGCCAGCGTCAGGGTCCGAAGTTCGTTCGTGCCCGACGTGCGACCGACGCCGACGTCACAGTCGTCTCGTTCGCCGCCACAGTGACCTCGAGTGCCCGCCGCGGTGCCCACTGTAACCGCCGCCGTGACCTCGAGTGCTCGCCGCGGTGACCGCGTATGCTCGCCGCCAAGACCTCGCGGATTCTTGTATGTGTATGTGTGTGTGTTGCGTCGTCCGCGCTGCTGATATGGGTGTTTGCCTTGGTGTGTGCATGTTTTGCCTGTCGGCCACTCGTCGCCGTTCATGCCCCTTCAGGAACACCGTTGACCTTATTGTATGTTTTACGGTTTGTTTATTTCTCATGGTAGCCCTTCGCCATTTAGGCGCCGGTTTTCCCGCATTTTTTTTTCTCCCGTCTTAAAATGCTTCTTTTCCGTGGTGGGGGAGGTATTGTAGCAATCAGCACTAGGTATTGTAGCAATCACGCTATTGTAGCAACGCTCCCCCGGCCCATGAACATGCATTTCGTCACCCCCCTCCACATGCGTCACGCGCCAGCGCGCCGCCGGCCGCCACCGATTAGATGACGGCTCACATAAATAAACGCACACGCTCCGCTCGACCGATGGCAACTGCGCAGTCGCAGTTAGCCACGGTCATGCCGGTAGTGATTCACACACACGCGCGTTGCACGTGCGCTTCCATCCATGGCAAAGGTCAGCGCATGCAGGCTTTTTCCACTGGTATATATACACGCATGAATAAATACCCGGGGACAGGACCCTCGTCAGGGCAGACCATCACGAGACGCCGAGCTGCTAACATCGCTCCCTCTGAACATCTCACGGTGACTACCTCTTTGTGACCTGTCGTGGCGTGGGGACGGACTGAGTGCCGACGGAACTGAGAACCGGGTTTGGACAGTGGTTATCTCTCGTGTGCCTGTGCGTGTCAATATCAACGAGGTCTGGACTATCACGCCGTGTTTCGAGGCCAGTGCATCCGATGCACAGACGGGGTCATCAGCAGCAGCGTCCATCTTCTTCGACGCCTGACGCACGAGCGGAAACAACGAGACTGTCACAGTCACCTGCTCCAACACTACACAAATCCCAACTTGAGCGATCCGGCCCGGTCGGCCATAGCGCTCCTGGATCCCTGGTTCAAACTTTCCAACGACGTATCATAAAATTATTGAATAAAGACTGACGTGCAGTTTCATCCTCTGAGAGTTGTACATTTGTGTGTGTGCAGCTGTAACCGGTATAATCTTTCTCCTCTATTGGTGCATATGGGATCGTGTTTGGAAATTTTGACGATTCCATCGAGTGCGGTTGCTGTCGAACAGGACGGTATTTGCAACTAGGTGGTGGAGTGTCGCCCGTGATGTTTTGCGATGAGCACGATAGAAAAGTATAAATGTATTCAAAATCGTGGATGGAATTCAGAGTGACTACGTCACGAGAAATAATTATCAGATATTTAATACATGGCTGTCGCTTTTCCAAAGTTGTCGGGAAATGTCTTCCTGTCTGTCTGCCCATCTGCCTATCCGTCTGTCTGTCTGTCTGTCTGTCTGTCTGTCTGTCTGTCTGTCTGTCTGTCTGTCTGTCTGTCTGTCTGTCTGTCTGTCTGTCTGTCTGTCTGTCTGTCTGTCTGTCTGTCTGTCTGTCTGTCTGTCTGTCTGTCTGTCTGTCTGTCTGTCTGTCTGTCTGTCTGTCTGTCTGTCTGTCTGTCTGTCTGTCTGTATGTCTGTCTGTCTGTCTGTCTGTCTGTCTGTCTGTCTGTCTGTCTGTCTGTCTGTCTGTCTGTCTGTCTGTCTGTCTGTCTGTCTGTCTGTCTGTCTGTCTGTCTGTCTGTCTGTCTGTCTGTCTGTCTGTCTGTCTGTCTGTCTGTACGCGCCGCTTTGTAACATGCTGTGCCAAAGCGGGCGAGTGGATTTCGCCAAATGTTTGCACGTGATGCGCTCGTTCGGCGGAGAGATTTTGGTGGTGGTTTCGGGTCGCGCGGATCACGTGGTACCCCGCGTCATGAACCTGGGTCATGTCGAGATCAGTTAGCCAGGGCAACAGCATATACCACAAGTCGCACGAATATGGCATTTTGTGGAAATGCGTCCAACGGGAACTGCGTGCTTTTGTGGTCTGTGGCCGGGTGCACTGTACCGTGTGACCGCCTGGGGCGTACACGATCTTTCAGTGGGGCACCTCCGACCTGAGAGCGGCGTTTGCTATGACAAATTTAGTGAGCTGGTGGCCAGTTACCGGAGCTATTCGGACACTTCTGTTTGACGTGATGCTACCTCGAAGAAAAGCGCGACCGCCACATATTGGCGTCCGACTGTGCTCACTTTACAGGAAACGAGAGATGCGTGGCACCACGCGAAAGCTCATGGTGTTGGGTACCCTTTGGGTGCGATTTCGGCGCATCGGGTCAACAAATTACACGTGAGCGGCACTGGGGTGATGGGAGAACGGGCGGCGCCAAAATTCCCTGTCGTTAGTTAGTTTATAATTTACATGTTAACATGTGAAATTGGGAATTTTTACGTCGGAATATGACCAATTTTAGTGCTCCAAGTGGACTTCTTTCCAACCGACATAGCTCGCGAATCAATGGACCATTCCACATGAAACCAACACCACAATGTAGTCAAGAAAATCGCCAAGCTCGGCAAGCTCGGCTCGAAGTCGATGGGTCGATGGAAGAAGTGTGCTCTGGTGCTCGAAGCGAAGTTGAGGGCACTACGCTCATCTTTGAGGGATTCAGTGGCATCAGTGAGAGCAACATGTGTTGCTGTTGTCGTCTGAGGAATGCATCATTCACTTTGTTAAATTATATAATATATATATACGTTGGAATTAATGCGTTTCATTTTCTTGTAATTAATTATGCACGAAATCCATTTCATTCATACTTCTTCCTTGTATTCATTCAGAATGTATTTTCCAGCAACACATGGAAAAATAATGCGAGAAAATGATTGATAGAAAACACTTCTTAATTGTTGAAGGTATGGCTGAGGATGAAGCGACTGTTGAGGACGAAGCCGGTCGTGGAATTGGAGTGCTAAGCATGGAGTGGAATGTATACTTCCCAATGACTTCGTCGTCGTCGTCCCAATCGTCTTCTTCGTCGTCGTCTTGTGCATAGTTCAGTCTTTTTCCTTTCTACTGCTAGAAAGAAATCACTTAATATTTTCCACATTGTCCTGGCTAACGTTGTTCGAAAGTCTGGATTGGGGACGAGTGGTCTAGGGGTAAGATGCTCGTCTCACAATCGAAAGATTGTGGGTTCGAATCTCACCTGTCGCTACTCTTCGCCCGCGACCAATTGGCGTGAGAGATTGGCGACGCTATATGACTCAACGGTCGACGTGTCGTAAAACCAATAACCAACCAAGTCTGGATTGTTCCCAGATACCGCAGAAACAAGTTTTTCCACTGCATATTACTGCCTTTGTTCTTCTCGGCAGTAATTTCCCCAGCAACGCATCGTTATCTTGATTAGTTAGCAAGCTAAGCTGCAGGCCTTCGTCGACACGATCATTTAACCATGACTCATCCATATTGCTGTCGAATATGCGATGCGCGAAACCAGACATGCTCGATACGAATGAATGCTGGCAAAACTATTGCGTCAAGGCAAAGGTGTTGTTCAACGAAGAAAATGCTGTGCATTGTTATGGAATCAAGCAACCGTGATTTGTGACGTGCCTTTTTCGGAATTGTCATTGGCGGAACTCAGATTGGGAGTAATCAACTCAATTGGTCAACAGTGGAAAATATTGCCCTCGATTTTCGGTGGATGTTTTATTCTACAGTGTAACTGCATTTATTGTGTCATGACGTTGGTCACTGATGCCTGTATTATTGCAGTTAATACATTTGGTTGCAAAATGCCACAAGACGAACTGGATGCACCAACCAATATTCTCAAGCACGTCCAAACATGGGTAGATGCAACTTACGTGACCTCGCTTGTCACCCCTCCAAAGATGTGTTTTACCGGTTGTATAGTTTCCCCGGATATACTACATCCGAACGAATGTCACATCGTACCACCCTGACTTCGCTGATAGCCAGCTAGTGTGTACACGGTGTTTGCTGATTACTCTCCCATACTTCAGTCTCCATAGCAAACTGGTTCCAATTGGTTGATGGAAATGTTCCTTCGATATGTGCCTGGCGTTCAATCGCCCGACCTGTTCGTCGTTCCAGGCCGCGTTTGATTACGTGAAACAGAGTGATAAGAAGATGAGGCTGACGTGCTGGTACCTGCAGAAATACCTCAAGGACAACCCGTCGGCTGAGTATTCGAGACGACTGGTTCGTTAGACAGCACTACTGACGACGTCGTCATACATCACTGCTGGGATTTTGTGACATCGTTGTACTTATCGGCAAGTTAGTTTTTGCTGGTTTCTACTCATGTGAGCCATTGTATCTGTTGCCAATGATGTCATGCCGACACACTGTGGTGACTGCATAGCTACAAGTGAAGGCGAGCCCGAACCAGGGCGGCCAAGCGAGGGTGAGCCCGTGACATGCAGGCCACCTTCGGATTGTGCAAGTTATCCTCGCTGGCCAAAAAACGAGAGAGAAATGCACAATTAACCCTTCATCCTATCACGTCAAGCTCATTCCCTCTTCTGGCCTGAGCATATGCCATATCACATGTACCACCAAAACTCTAGTATGCAACCTAGAAATGTTTTTTTTTTAAATCAACCGAGCAACACACATGT
Organism: Ashinkailepas kermadecensis; assembly: GCA_034440615.1. Taxonomy (NCBI): domain Eukaryota; kingdom Metazoa; phylum Arthropoda; class Thecostraca; family Neolepadidae; genus Ashinkailepas; species Ashinkailepas kermadecensis. The sequence continues at coordinate 235,392 of JAOTOM010004746.1, read as the reverse complement.
TCGTGATCACGTACGGCTGAGCCACCAGCCATAGTGTTATGCTTTATTTTTAAAGCAAATATGTAACGTGTTCTCCAGACGAGCTGAATACACCATGAAAATAATTCCGCTGAATTTTGATGGACCGAAGTTTAATCGACAGAAGACGCCCCGAGATGCATTTGCCAACCGAACCATTTTAGGGTCAGCGGGCGAGTACATGAGGCATTAAAAAAAAATTTCGACCCCAAAAAGTGAGCAATCAAGTTAACTTTTTACATCGAGAAACATACATGCAGTCCTGAAGATTTCGTTAGCTCTACGGTTCCATCCCCTTGACGGCTGCCAATGGGTTGATTTTATTGTGATGTCTTTAATTTATGGGAGTGCGTGTTGATTGCGAGCCGTCGTGCTTTATTGCAGCTTATTTTATCAAACGCATACACGCACTATAAAGTATGTCAGTGCTCGCCTGCAAGTGTATTAAATAATGGCAAGGAGCATAGGTGTGCTGTATGCTGTGTAATACGGATTGGTTTATGCGCGAGTTGATGTTTGGCGACGATTTGAAGCGTCCTGTGTTCAGCTGCATTTTAATCGTGCTGTGGGATCGGGGAGCTACTGTAGCGGTTACCTTGTCCGTCTAGTAACCAATGCCAGGCAATCAGGGAATTTGAGTGCAGATGCACGCTTAAGGACAGTTGCTTTGACATAACTTTTTTGCTTTTTTGCTACAGACTATGAGTGAGATTCACGTCGTTAAAAGCGCTTATGGCTTTTTGTGATAGAGTAAACCATAGCATATTGAATGCTATTAAACTACATAGTGTTTCTATCGGGTTGACAAGCTTACCGCCAGTCAAGCACGTTGGTACACGAATGACATCAAAGCTGGAACCAGACCGGACGTACGCCAAATGATGAACTTAGTGAGAACGATTCAAAGGGGACCATATTTACTTAACTAACATGGAGCGTTATGAAATATCATGTTGTGCCTATGTGTGCACTCAAATATTCCGAAGGCAAAAAGTAAACATTCCCTCTGTATAAGCACGCATTTGACTCGGGAGCATGTGCGAAGGAGCTTTGAAACAGGCGACCATGAACTTGCAGACGTGGGGACTTTGGGCCCTAGAGGATGCCCTCGAAGGGATTGCCATTGTCGGGACGTGCTATGTATGCTGAGGCGTGTTATCTATGTCAAGACATGCTATGTATGCTGAGGCGTGCTATGCATGTCAAGACGTGCTACGTATGTCAAGACGTGATATGTATGTTGGGATGTACTATGTATGTCTAGACATGCTGTGTATGTCGAGGCTTGCTATGCATGCCGAAACGTGCTATGTATGTTGGGGTGTGATATGTATGTTGGGACATGCTATGTATGTCAATATGTGCTACGTATATTAGAATGTGCTATGTATGTCCGGACGTGTAATGTATGCTGATGCGTGCTATGTATGTTGAAACGTGCTATGAATGTTTGGATGTGCTATATAAGTCGGAGCATGCTATGTACGTCGAGACGTGCTACATATGCTGGGACGCACTATGCATGTTGGAACGTGATATGTATGTGAAGGTATGTTATGTATGTCGGAACGCGTTATGTCGCGGTATGTGTCCATGGAGTGCTGCACTCTTGATTGTGAGATTGTGGGCTCGAATCCCACAACCGGCGTGATTTTACAAGTCCACCCACGACCAATATGCGTGAGAGGTTGGCGATGCTGTATGGCCTAGCAGTTGAATGCGTCGTAAAAGGGTCCAATCAACGTGCTATGTATATTTGGACGCGGTCCAGCGTCCCGGGACGTGGTCCATTTCGCCGGTGAATCAGGACCAGGTACACTGCAGCCGCCGTGGTTCAGCGTACCGGCATGTTATCATAAATGTCCGTGTCGGTGTCGGTACTCGGTCCAGTACGTAGAAGGAATTGTGCGTAAGACGCAAATGGGACGTCAGTTTTACTACTGAGTACTGTGTACCGTGTGCTAATTTTTGACCCAGTCGTTATCGTCTTCTGATTGAGGGAAGAGGAGACAGTGAGAACTAAGAGTATTGCTTTAGCATGATGCTTAAATCGATATTATAAACCTTATGTAAGGGATGATGCCCAAACAACACTAACAAATAATGTAAAACAAATACTCGTTTTCCACCAGTTGAAAGCTGTGTCCGAGTAAAATTAGGTTGAAGTCGTCTGAGGAGGATTCTAAAATGCTCCTGGACCACCCACTTGATAAATAAAATAAATTGCGTGATCTGCATTACGAACACGCACTAACAGCACACGTCGGCTACATCTGCCCGAAGTCCGGAGTGAGCTAGCTATACGTTCGTCTTTATGCTGGGCAGCTGCACGTGAATGTAGAAATAGAGTGCCTCAGGTTACAAGGAGCGCCACGACATCCGGAGCGTGTAGAGCTGTGGTTCGCGGCTGGTTGCGTCGCTGCTTCGCGGTCACACATGCGTTCGGACACGTTTGTTTACTCTAACTCAGTTATCATGTTCATTATAAATATCGATATGATGTTGCCCATACGCCATGACTGGCATCGATCACTTCTGTTTTATTTCCCATGTTTCACGCGTCGCGTCACACATTTGCACTATTATTTGGTATATGACGCCATGCATGACGTGCACGCGGTGGTCCCCCTTCGCGACGGATCCGGCCATCCACGTCAGAGGTTATGCTTGAACCGGAGGCTGAGTGCTGCGTCGGCAGAGAACTGACCTCGCCACTCCTGCCCCTCGGCGTCCTCCCACACGCCGTCGCCGGAGATCTGACTGTGCGAAAGCGTGCCGTAGAAGCAAGAGCCGTCCGGGAACCGGTAGCGACCGGGGCCGGAGTACTCGCCGTGCTGCAGGCTGCCCTCGAACGTGCTGCCATCTACAAATTGGATGGTGACCTCACCGTCCAAACTGTCCTCTGTCCAGGTGCCGCTATAGCGGTCACCGTCGCTGGTGGTGTATGTGCCTTCTCCGTGCCGGACGATTCCGTAGCTCTTGGTTTTCTCTTCTGGCCAGATTTTGTATGCACCGGCGTAGGAATCTCCGTTGGGAAATCGGAACTCGGCCTGTCCAAGCTTTTCTCCAGGTCGCTGATCGACTGTGCCATCTCCTGCGTCTTGGTTTGGTGAAGACATTCTGCATTCAGTGAAGGTTTCTCCTCGCCGCACTCTCTGTTGTCGACTTGGATGTCCATACAACACTGCCAGAGACTCCGAGTCAAACGGCCTGAGTACATTCCAATATGAACTCTGACCGGGAAGAGCGACCGTTGGCAACACTGCTACTCTAATCTCGCTATTTCACGTGCCCTTAGTTATGATCCCTTTTTACGGGTGCTTAATAAGCACAGGATGTGTTCAGGATGTGTTGCTATGCCTCCGAATGCTTCATTCACATGCATGCATTTTCAAACATTGTCACACGCCTTTATTCAAGAGCAATCCACCATGTAGAGGAAAAACGCACAATTACCTGCCTCTGATTTCAAGTACAACGTGCCTTATACTTAAAACATGAGAAGCGTTTGTCAGGAATAATGCATCATTGTTCCTCAAGAAGCGCCCTAAAACCGAAATAACTAACTAGGTGGAACCTGGCCTAAAGTCCTCTTTTGGAAGTATGTATTTGTAAAAGTGATGCATGTATTCATGGTAATTGCGCAGGCCCGCCCCCACTGACGTATTCAAGTCACTGATGAATTCATCGGGCGAACTGATCTGTATGATGGGTGCATCCTTTTCTCCTGAGCTTAGGTAGAGTGTCATCTGCAAGGATCCTTACGTTAAAGCTTTCAAATATACGTTGAGTCGGCTTATATGGCATCTGGTGCTTGATATAGTAAAAGCAAATCGAGCAGTATCAACTTGATGTAGCAGTTTGGAAGCGTAGCACTGCAAATGAGGACTATTATCACCGACAGGTACGCATAGAACACACACATATTTTACATTGGACAGTACATTTGGAGAGTGGCTAGCAGCACCGCCTCCCTCAGGTTCTGCCGTAGCTGGACAATTAGACGTAGGAAATGACTGGCCCCGTTGACCACCCGCTACCTAGAGGACAAGCAAATGCTCGGGCGTCCAGATCGGTCCGTGGGTGCCCGGGATGAACCTTGTTTATGTATGTCAAAGTGCAAGGTAAAGGTGTAGAGAAGTGAGTCTCTGCCATCGGCGGGGTGTGGGATGCATGGGGGCTGTGGTTGCTGTAGGTGTGACTCTCCCTGGTTGTGTGAAAGGGAGCCTACCGAACCAAGCTGGGCTTAATCTCTCCTTCGCGTTTAGCATCAGTGTGTTGGTGTTGTGTTTGGTTCCCCACCACTTCCACCATTCATTCCTCCAATCCCAGCCTGTTTGGTGTTGTGCGAACTTCCCTCCCTTGCACTTATTTATATGTTGTGCGAGGTCAAAGATCTGGGAACACCATGGAGGAAAATGAGTGACACTCGCTAATTTAGAATGAATACATTGTATGAGAGAATTAATGAGTATGACTTTTCCGTGGTTTGAATGGCTTGATCCTAGTTGGGGCTTTTTGGGCGCTAATAGCAGTATGATTTTGTTGCAATGTACCACACAACATTGGTGCCTGTGTTGAGCCCCAAGCGGATTCAGCTGGTCCTTAAAGCTACCTAACACACATTCATTCTCCTCATTCGCTCACATTCACTCGTCCCATTTTCTTCTTACTAATTAATAAATTGCTTGAACCCCAGTTTGGCTCCTGCCCCTCCCCCCCCCCCCTCAGCGGTGCACAAACATATCGGCTGACCATTGCTTTAATGTTAAATGCATGTGGGCCAAATATTTAAACCTTTCATCGCCAATCATAGATGGCCTCGCCATTATTGGTAGCGTTCCTCGCCGGTATAAGGCCTTAATCTTACGATGGAACTCATTTACTGGCTCTTAGGGCTTATATGAGTCGCCCTCAATTTATGTCGTGTCCCCCCCCCACCCCCAGTCCCAAGGTATTGCAACACCTGTGCATGATCGCGGGTAAAATTCTACTGGACCATTTATATACTGAAAAATTATATACAAGAGAATCACCAAAAATACTGGTAGCCGATCCAGCCAATCAACGAGCTACACGGACTGTTTAGAGGATGGCACTTCGCCTCCGCTAGGAGAACAAAATTATCGTCACAAAATCTCCGAGTGGTCAAGAGTCATCAGCAAGAGTTTGAATTTTTCTATTCCAGACCATTCTTGACTAACATGAACCTTAACCGTATTGTGTTTCTGCTTGGGTGGAGAATTGTTCTTTGCAAGGCGCCATAATTATCGCAAGGTCTTATACATTTTAGGTTGCCTCCCCCTGCGCATATATCGATATATCGATATCTCTTCAACGAACGTGATTCTAGGTGTCCTTGGGTATCGTCAAGGCCATGGACGGGTGTCTTAGGCAGCCTCAAGCACGTATTTCAAGTTAACTACGTATTCGTATTCAGCGACGAATTACCCAGATACGTATTCGTATTTGTATTCGTATTCAGCGACGAATTAACCAAAGACGTATGGGTGGGTCTACTCTGGTGCCCTGGGTTGTCGCCGTGCCCATGCTCAGAAACTACCGAACCGAATTTAATTAAACCTTCACCAATCGATGCAATGGGGTCGATTTCCTTGGTACTTTTGAATATGGTGACTCACCGATACGTAAAGCTATTAAATCCCCCTTAAACTTGCAGCGGCCATTTTGAAACCATTTTTAAAATGTTGCGGTGCCCATACTCCTGAACGGCTCTGCTGAATTTCATGGAACCCACACCAATCGATGCAGCATAGTCGATTTACTTGGGACTTTACAATATGGTGACCTTGACCTTGACCTAAGGTCGCAAAATAAGTACATCTTTATTTGCAATTGTTGCGGTGCCCATGCTCCTAAACTACTGAACCGAATTTCATGAAACCTTCACCAATCGACGTGACATGGTCGATATACTTGGGACTTTTGAATGTGGTGACCCTGACCTCAGGTCAATGACACCAAAAAAGCACAAAACAATTTTAAAGACTATTTACCACGCCCATACTAAAAAACTACTGAATACAATTTCATCAAACCTACGCCAATCAACGTGACGTCATCGATATACGTAGGGCTTTGAATATGCTGACCTTGACTTTAGGTCAAGGTCACCAAAATACATAAAATCGTTTTTGATGCTATTTGCCACGCCTATAATCCGAAAGTACTGAACCGAATTTGATAAAACATTCACCAATCAACGTGGAATGGCCGATATACTCGCAACGTCTAAATATGGTGACCTTGGCCTTAGGCCAAGGTCATTAAAAATGCATAAAACTTTTTAAGTGTAGTTGCGCCGCCCATGCTCCGAAAGTACGCAACCAAATTTCATTAAACCTTCACCAATCGACGTGACGTGGTCAATATACTTGCGACTTTTCAATATGGTGACCTTGGCCTTAGGTCAAGGTCATCAAAAGTGCATAAAACTCTTTTTAATTGTTGTTGCGCCGCCCATGCTCCGAAAATACGCAACCGAATTTCATGAAACCTTCAACCAATCGACGTGACGTGGTCGATATACATGGGACTTTTCAATATGGTGACCTTGGCCTTAGGTCAAGGTCATACAAAAATGCATAAAACTCTTTTTAAGGGTTGTTGTGCCGACCATGCTCCGAAAATACGCAACGGAATTTGATGAAACCTTCACCAATCGACGTGACGTGGCCGATACACTTGGAACTTTTCAATATGGTGACTTTGGCCTTAGGTCAAGGTCATCAAAAATGCATAAAACTCTTTTTAAGGGTTGTTACGCCGCCCATGCTCCGAAAGTACGCGGCCGAATTTCATGAAACCTTCACCAATCGTCGTGACGTGGTTGATATACTTGTGACTTTTCAATATGGTGACCTTCACCTTAGATCAAGGTCATCAAAAGTGCATAAACCCTTTTTAATGGTTGTTGCGCCGCCCATGCTCCGAAAGTACGCAACCGAATTTCATGAAACCTTCACCAATCGACGTGACGTAGTCGATATACTTGGGACTTTTCAATATGATGACCTTGACCACCACGTCACGTCGATTGGTGAAGGTTTCATGAAATTCGGTTCCGTACTTTCGGAGCATGGGCGGCGCAACAACTCTTATAATGGGCGCTGTATGACCAACGCAGTCGATGCGCCCTTAAGCCCAAATAACCAACCAACCAACAACTCTTATAAAGAGTTTTATGCACTTTTGATGACCTTGACCTAAGGCCAAGGTCACCATATTAAAAATTACCAAGCATATCGACCACGTCACGTCGATTGGTGAAGGTTTCATGAAATTCGGTTGCGTACTTTCGGAGCATGGGCGGCGCAACAACCCTTAAAAATAGTTGTATGCATTTTGTATGACCTTGAAATAAGGCCAAGGTCACCATATTGAAATGTCCAAAGTATATCGGCCACGTCACGTCGATTGGTGAAGGTTTCATGAAATTATGTTGCATACTTTCGGAGCATGGGCGGCGCAACTACCCTTAAAAAGAGTTGTATGTATTTTTGATGAAATTGACTTAAGGCCAAGGTTACCATATTTAAACGTTTCGAGTATATCGGCCATTCCACGTCGATTGTGAATGTTTCATCAAATTCGGTTCAGTATTTTCGGAGTATAGGCGTAGCAAATAGCTTCAAAAACGATTTTGTGTATTTTGGTGACCTTGACCTAAAGTCAAGGTCACCATATTCAAAGCCCACGTATATCGATCATGTCACGTCAATTGGCGAAGGTTTCATGAAATTGTATTTAGTAGTTTCGGAGTATGGGCATGGTAAAAAGTCAAAAATTGTTTTGTGCTTTTTTGGTGACCTTGACCTAGGGGTAATTTAATAGCTTTACGTATCGGTGAGAGTCACCATATTCAAAAGTTCCAAGGTAATCGACCCCATTGCATCGATTGGTGAAGGTTTAGTGAAATTCGGTTCGGTAGTTTCGGAGCATGGGCACGGCAACAACCCAGGGCAACAGAGTAGACCCACCCGAGACGTATTCGTATTTGTATTCGCATTTAGCGACGGGTTTATGCTCGTTGGAATCAATGACCAAAAATGCTTTTGCCTGTACTGAACACACCGGAAGCAACTACACAGGCCTCACGTGGCCACCTTAACGATGAAGGTCCAATCCAAAGCAAACCGGTTTCTTCGGTCGCCTCGCACTTTTCGTTTTCGCCCAAACCTGCCCAAATCTGGTATCATGGTATCAAAATAGCTCGTGTCAATATTTACTTCCAGTAACATTTCAAACCGGCGCATGCTAATGCGCCGTATTAACGGTGCGTTTTAATTGTTCGATGTCCTCGCGCATCGTCGCTATGGCTTCAATTTCCATAAAGTGGGTTTCATTTGACGTGCCGTGAGGTGCTCTGGCAGAATGACAGAAACCAAATTAATTTTGCAAGGTGAAAGGTGAAGCAAATTTTTCGGTCCCCACGCATTTTTTTCCTCGTTTTGGCCCAAACCTACCAAAATCTGGTATCAAGCGATAGCCCATGGTGAACCATTAAGTAACATTTCGAAACGGAATATGTCAATGTCAAGCGTCAAGGCGAAAGGTTAGTTTGATTTTTTAAGTCCTCACGCTTCGTCACTATGCTTTTAATTTCCATAGAGTGGACGTCATTCGACGTGCTGTGAGGTACTCTAGCAGACAGTTCAGAAATCAAGTTATTTTTCGATGCCAAAGGTCGAAGTCATTTCCTCAGTCGCCTTGCGCTTTATTTTTGCTTTCTTCCAAAGCTACCAAAATTTGGTATCAAGCGATAGTCCGTGAACAACCCTGTGGTAACATTTCAACGGGGACATATCAAGGTCCAACCTCAAGGTCAAAGGTTAGCTTCAATTTTTCAAAGTATTCGTGTTTCGTCGCTATGGCTTTTATTTGCATTAATTTGCATCAAGCATTCGACGGGGCTTGCCATACGGTATCAGGAAGTTCAGAAATCGAAATATCTTTGAAGATCTCGAAAATCTCGAAATATCTCGAAGATCCCGTGTGTGTACAATGCTTGAGCATAATATTGTAATAGGTGGAGGAAGTTTTTTTTTACTTTCTTTACTTTACTACTTTTGTTAGGTTAGCCACTTCGGCCTCCTCAGGCCATTTCGTGCCGTGGAAAGAGAAAAAAAGAGAAAAATTACAGTGCTGTAAAAGTCAGTTTATAAGTCCTGGAGCAAGTTGGTTTGTTGGGGATAAATGAAAAGTAGTTTGAGGAGAAATGGATGATTATCCTCCAATAGTGTTGGCAGAGAAAATGGAATTTTGTGTATATGGCAATAGTCCGTCAGTAATTCTCGAGGGCCGTGAAACTTCTGACAGTGAAGAAGAATATGTGTAACTGTAAGATAGGTGTTGTATGATGGGTATGAAGGTCTAGGTGAAGCCGTGTAGATATATCGATGTGTAATAAAAGTATGGCCGATACGTAAACGTGATAAGACCTTTTCTTCGTGTCGGTTTTTTCTATGATGTGGTCCAGGTATCGACGACAGGTTTGATGATACGTAATTGTGTATGGTTCGTGTTTTGTGTCCAATTTTGTGTCCAAAAATGTCGAATGCCCTGTTGTATTGATGATTTAATGCCTTCAACATGTGGTGGAATTTCTGTAATGTTTTGGAGGTGTAATGATGCTTTTGCTAATGTGTCGGCTTCTTCGTTTCCTGGGATGCCGCAGTGACTGGGCACCCACAGGAAACGGACCTTCACGCCCATCAGATGAAGTGTTCCTAACGTTTCATAAATATAAATATGGCAATGGTGTGAAAAAGAAAGTGACGAAAGTGATTGTAAAACAGATTTGGGGTCCGAACAAATGACGACGCTGCGCATGGGCTGACAGAGAAAACGATTGCGAATATAACGGAGGGCAATGAGGATGGCATGTAATTCGGCGATGAAAATTGATGTTCCGTCTGGTTGTCGATGTTGTGTTTTGTATGTTCCCAAAACTATGGCATTTTCTGTAAAGTTGGCATCTTTAGAACCGTCAGTAAAAATAAAAGGAACATGAGAATAACGAGACCGAAATTTGTGAAATTTTTGTTTCGCATATTCTGGACGAAGCTGTTATTTTGGAGTGGTGGTTAGATAAAAAATGTGCCGTTCGGCTATATGCCACAGTGGTGTAGATGGTGGAGAAAGAGAAGTAATGGGTGGAATAGTGAAATGAAGTTGTTCAGAAAATGTTTTGACTCGAGGAGCTATAGTGAGACCAGTTCGTTTTTCGGCTGGACCTAAATAATCATGAGGTAAATTTGGGAGAATTTGTAATGACACGTGTGTGGGGTGGTTTGCATGAAATTGAATTTTGGAGGCGTACCGAAGTGTTTGCTGCATTCTACGGAGAGCTAGTGGAGGAATTCTCGATTCGGCTTCTAAATAAATGATGGGTGAAGTAGTCATTACACCGAGTGCGATACGAAAAAATTATTTTGAATAATTTCTAAAATATGTAAGGAGGATGTGCTGGCACCGGTATATACTACGGATCCATATTCAATTATGGATAGAACTAAATATTTGTAAAGTAGTAGAAGTGTATGATGGTCGGCTCTAAGTGATGAAGAAGTGATGCATCGAAATAAATTGAGTCGGTGAAAACATTTGTTCTGGATGTGTTTGATGTGTGTATGTTTGACACGCACATAATGTCAAGATGTGTTTGACTAGTACCGGATGTGCATTGAAAGCCTACGGTAAAAATAATACCAAGAAATTTAAGCGAATTTACAAAAGGTATATCATTGTATCCGAGGTGAAGCGGTGTTTCTGGAATTGGGCGAGGAAGTGATTTGCTAAATGTCATCGTTGCAGATTTTGTAGCGGACAAAATGAAACCATTCTTCAGGGACCATTGATATATTTTGTCCAGTGCGTTTTGTAGGTGAAATAAACAATGCTCGTAATTTTGTCCTGAACACCAAATTGCGCTGTCATCGGCAAACAAAGAGTATGATACATTCTCATAGGCTTGTCGGTGAAAGGGTCGTTAATGATGAGGTTGAATAAAACTGGTGAAATGCAGCTTCCCTGTGGTAGTCCATTTTGAAGAATATGTGGATCGGAGAGGACTGATCGGCACCTGATGTGGAATGGACGAGTACCGGATAAAAAAACCTACTAAATATTGAGCTAAGTGTCCTTTTATACCGAGTTGCTGAATTTTGAAAAGTAATACGGGTTTGAAAACCATATCGTAAGCTTTGCTTATGTCTAAAAATACTGCGACTGTGACTGGCACTGAACATCTTGAAATGTGTAGCTCGTACCACCTATGGTGCAGATCGGGAAACGCTTATGCTACTGTATCGTTCGCTGGTACGCTCAAAACTCGACTACGCCTGTTTTATCTATGACGGTACCGCTGCAACAAACAAACGTAAACTCGACACTATCCATCACACCGCCATCCGCATTGCAACCGGAGCATTTCGCACCTCACCCACCATGAGCCTTTTGTCAGAAGCACACGAGCCACCGCTATGTCTGCGCAGAGAAAGGCTCGGAATGCGATACGCCTGCAAGCTTCGGCAGTTCCCTGGCCACCCAACTTACTGGCATGTTTTTCACGACAACTATAGAACATTTTTCCAGGGGAACGTCATTTGAATGTCGCCCCGTTTGGTGTACGCATTTGAAAGCTCCTCCAGGAAAGCCGAGTAAAACTCAAAGGAATCTTGATGGCCAAGGACATGGAGACACCTCCATGGGAGTTGATAGTACCGGAGGTGGATGTGTCCCTCGCGAAAACAAGGAAAACTGATGTGGCTCCAGGAGAGTTTCGGGCACTGTCCCTCGAACACATCGAATCGTTCCAGGAATGGATTGCAACCTATACGGATGGGTCTCGAATTAATGATGGAGTGGGCAGTGCTTTTGTTTGTGGATCCGCCGTCCGATCGTTTTCCCTTCCGACGTACTCATCCATGTACTCATCAGAACTTGTCGCCATTCTGAAAGCTCTATGTTATATAGAGGTGTCAGAAGGTAATCGACACGTTATATTCACAGACTCTTTGAACAGCCTGTTGGCTCTGAACACATTTTACCCATCCAACCCCCTTTTACGTCATATTTGGAACCGTCTTACTGCTATTCACCGCTTGGGACGGCGGGTGGTCCTGTGTTGGCTCCCTAGCCATGTGGGAATTTCTGGAAATGAGTTGGCGGATGCTGCGGCAAAGCGGGCAGCGTGTGCCCAGTGCACCAGGTCATTACCACTCCCTGCCACTGACCATTTCCGAGAAATCTCTATTTTCCTCCTAGACAAGTGGATGGCAATGTGGGACGCGACACCTACAAACAAGCTGAAGGTCATCAAGCAACGTCTGGGTCCATGGGGCTCATCCTACCGTAAGTCTAGAAAAGAAGAAGTTACTCTGTGCCGCATCCGCATAGGGCACACTTATGCGACTCGCGGTTATCTTATGTGCGGTGACAACAAACCGCAGTGCCAGAGATGTCGTGCACATCTGACAGTTCGCCATGTTCTGCTTTCGTGCCCATTTTATTCTCACACACGTAAACGTCATTTTGGGTCTGCCCAGATGGCGTCCCTTAGTGATACCTTGTCAAACAAATCTTACATTGTCCAATCGGGATATCTGATCGATTTCTTGTCTGAAGTGTCATTTTCAACCATATATACTTCTCACTAATATGTATCGCAAGCAAAACTTTCAGCAAACAAGCGCCATATAGACGGTAGCCAATATGTGAATCTTGGTTCTGTATCTAATCGCATTTGACTGTCTGAGTTATGGGCGCAATATGACCATAGCAGTCGAGGCGCCCGAAAGCCTAAATAACAAACAACGGGGTAGGGTTCGATGAGTTCAGGTTGGGAGGGCGTGGTCTGGTTCGGACGTGGGTAAGCGGCGTGGAGGGTTATGGTCTGGTCCGGATCGCGAGGCGAGGTCGTGGTCTTGGGACGAGCAGGGGTCGGTGAGGCACAAAGGGCTTCCATGGCGTCATCCAAAGGAATTGTCCGGCGCGGGTCATCAACGGTGGTATCGAGAGATGGGACATCATGTGCAAAGTCCGGGGTCGCGCGATGGTCGTCAGGTGTAGCCAGTGGTGGAAATTCCGACTCCGAGTCCGGTGGCGAGCTGGGGTCGGCATCCTTCTTTCGTTTTTCCCCATCGCGGGGAAAAAACATATCTAACGAAATATACATAAACACGAAGGACACACAGAAAACAGGGAACAAAAGTACGCCGACGAAAAAACCAGGTGGGGTGACGGGTACCACCCCACTGGGAAACAAAATGCGAAAAGAGCGACGGGTGTCACCCCACGAAAATGAAAAATAAAGGACTGCAGAACCAGCAGTCAGTCTGGCCAGAATTGGCACGGTGGAGTGGTCAGCGAGATTTGGTAGCTGGTGGTGCGTACGAAATTAGTACTGAATACTCCATGAGTCTCTTTTTGTTTGTAGCTATTGCGATAGCAGGCAGTTACGTCATATTTGACTAGTAGCTCCCAAAAAAAATCCATCATATCCTGCTCGGACGAAGTCTCATTGCTGGTTTTTAATTTACACTGACACCTTGTTGTTCCAGACATCAGGATGAACCGTTTTTTACGAGTCGTCTGCTTTTCATTCTTAATGGTTTAACGGAATTTGTCAAATATGCAAGACAAGCCACAGTAACTGCGCACGATTTTATAACTAACCGGAGTTCATAACGGCGAGAGAACAATGTTGTAATCAGGGTTGGATCCAGGAATTGCCATTGGGTGAAGGGGGGTGGGGCAGTGGCCTGGAGAAGCGCTATATTTCTTTGGAGGTGCGCCACTGCGAAAGTACCCGAAGGGGCGCCTTTTCTTCTCGGAGGGGCGCCTCTATGCCTGAAAACTTCGAAGGGTGCACTCGAACCTTCTCGGAGGAGCGCCTTTTCCCAGCTGGATGGACGCCACTTTCCATGGGGGGGGGCGAGCACGTGACCAGTGCCATCCTCCCTGTTTCCATCCCTGGTTGTTATTGCATCAATATGTGTCCTCGCATAATAAGAAAACATGGGCAGGGTTCATGTAAGTCCATATTGACTATCACAAAACCCATCGTCCAATATTTTCTGTTTTCCTGTCACAAAATGGTAACGTTTAACGTAATTACAGCATTGCTCTATGCTGATTGTGAAATAGGGCCGATCATACACTGCATAAGGTTAGGTGTACATAAACAGTGATAAACAGCGAAACCTGCTAATTTTTCCCGAACCTTATGTCCCCAAATTCTCCTTTTGTCCCAAGTTAGGTGTAAGTTGTGACTGATAATGGGTTAAGTTGATAAAATGTAATGGAAGTGAAATATTCTATGTGTAGGCGGAATTACTTTACTCATCTGAAACGTCCATGTTTTATGCTTATGTTAATAACCTGGCTTAGGTCCTAGCTAGCCATAGCGCATGGTTTGCATCATTTACAGAAGGCGCAAACGTTCATTCCGTAGTTGAACCTTCTCCGTCGTTCCGCGTTCTCTGTCTGGCCAGAAATGTTCGTAGAAATATTGAATAATATTATCTTCAAACAGTTATAGCAAAAACCCTAATAACAACAGGAAAATCTGTGGTTAGTTTATGTCTTTACGAGCCTACAAAACGTTATTACAGGCTGGTGTTAATACATGCTTATTGAGTTGACACAGGCTGGATTAATTTACCCCACAGGCTTTCTGGTACAGTCTGCAACATGTTATAGAACATTGCGAGCACAGTGTGGCGGCAAACGGTACAAGTATTTCACCAGAGACACCGCAGCTAAAGGGTGCGAGTGGGCCCGTCCCCCCTCGCAACCAAAAATGCACTATGACACATTCCATGACAAATGGACAAGTGAAAGTGCCAAAATAACACCCAATATTTTACATTTTGATAAAAATAATTGTGTGGGGTTATCTCATGTGCCGAATCCAGTTGTGCCATTTTAGAAAGACCAGGTCAACGGTCAAGGAGTTATAGCCTCGGGATGTTTGAGATCTCACCTAATAATGGGGTCTTTTGAGGTATTGAGTTCAGCAATATATAGCTTGGTGCAATTCGTATTACTCTTCATTGAATTATAGGCCTCCAAAACTTAGGTGAACTCTCAAAAATGTCAGGGCTCCTTAACAGTTGCTCTGATCTTTCTAAAAATTCCAAAGCTGTATTATAGAGATAAACTAACTCTATATAAGTATTTTCATTGAAATATAAAGTGCAGTGTGTTATTTTGTCCCCTTCACTTGTCGATGTGTCGTGGTATGAGCCACCTACCACAATTTGGAGACTTCTTTGCCATTTCTGTTAACCCTTCACATTACAACGAGTTAGAACACTTGTGCAACACAACACTCAAGATGAGATGACTAACATTCCCATGCCATCACCACGTGCCTCGAACGTCAAAGGGCTTGTATTTCAGTAATATGCCGTTCTAAACAAATATTAAAACAGGTCACAATAAACTACCGCAAAAGGAATCATGCATGCCTAATTTTGAACGGATATATATAGAGTTTTAGGGGCAAAACCCTATGTTTTATTTTTTACTTCAAAAGATAAGATATCGAACTTCATTTCCGCACTTTTCAAATCGCATCATGACTGTCCCGAAAGTTAAAGTAGGTCACGTGACCTTAGGTCACGATGTCATGATTTCAACTAACCCTTAAACGAAAATTTCGAAATAGACAAAAATGTAGTGGATTATTGTGAGCCCACCGATATATACTTTTGCATAATTCAGATTGTTCGTCATTGTGTTAAGGACCTCAATAACACCCTTGTTAGGTGACATATCAGAAATATCCGAGGCTATAACTCCTGGACCGATCCGGTCTTTCTAAAAAATGGAACAGCTGGTTTCGGATAATTTGATAACCCTACACAAATATTTTCATCAAAATATAAAATATTTGGTGTTATGCTCTTGTCGATTTATCGTGGAATTGGCCATAGATGAAAAATAACTTGAGATTTTTACCATGCAAAACTAAAATTTTCGACGCTCTTCGCGCGCGCATAGACTCCTATTCAGTAACATTTTTTGGCCCTCCCCCTTAGGATAATCCTGACTGCACACTTGTATTTTGCCGTTGAAAAAACTAAAAGAGCAAGGTAATGATAACCGACACTTAAAAAGTTAGCAAGTGGACGACAAATTAGAACTGACGGGCAAAGCACAGATATTGACATCTTACTGTCGCTCAGAAAATGTGAAAATGTGTCGTCACCATTCCGCAGCCGCGCGTCGAAAGGACCTGAGCTTGTTTTTGCATGGAGAGGGCACCAGTAGCAACATGTGTGGTAGCCATGCCGACCAGCTTCATACGTTTAGAGCAAACGCTGTTGTATTAACCATCACGTGAAGCAACCAGATTCGGCTTCCCTTACGCTGGCAACCTATACGAGGGCTCAAGAACATACCGAAGGCTCTCAAAACACACCGGGGCTCCCAAGGCACACCGGACACGCACAAACAGCACGAGATCCTCAAAAGCAGGCTAGGGCCTTCAAAAAGCGATATGGTCCTTAAAAGCGAGTGCACACGCACCCCCTCCCCCTCGCTCGCTCATCGCAACGCCCTCGGAGTAGAAAAGGCGCCCCTACAGATATATGGCGCCCCCAAAAAGCAAAGGTTCCTCCTCATCAGAATTCCTAGCTCCGTCCCGGTCTGCCATAAAATGCTGAAAGTATCTTGAAGAGCTGTGAGCTTTTCCAGGATTTTCCTGTGCCATTATCCCAGTGTCCATCTCCCAGCAAACCCAAGGTGCATGAACATTTTGATGAAAAATTGAAATGCCAAGTGGTATATAATATCGAACAGCACAACATTTGGGTCTTCTATTAGGAAGGTTTTATGAGTATTCCAGGGCGGCAGGAGAGCGGGTAGCATTTCTAACAAAATCAAGCGAGGGAATTCACACCTAAGTGTTCGTCGGAAGTGCTCATCCGTCCAAGTATTGCCATTTGGCGCGTCTCCCCGCGAGTACAGGCCAGTGTATTACATGATCTTAAAGAGGATTGACGGCGATTTTGTTGCGGTGCTCAATACCGTGCTGCAGGAGGTTCTTTTATATACTGTTGAGGAGGCACGTGCCCTTCAATGCTGGCTTTGCCCACCAATAATTTTATCTTTTAACATGAAACCCCATGGAATGTGCCCCACAATCCATTTCGGCCTGCCTAGTATTGCTTTCATGTATTTTGTCCCCCTCCCCATCGCATTCATTTTCAGAAATAAATACCCATGTCATGGTGTTAATTGCTTATAGTTCTGCAGGGAAAAAAGTCGCAAGCCATCAATATAAAAATTGTCTTCTTAATGGGATGGCGACCAGGGCTAATTGTAGGTGTTCAGTCGCGAGTGGAGACATCCCAAGATTGTCGAAGTCGCCAATGGCGTCTGGCACTTGCCGGAGACACCAGCCACCCCGGAAATTCCCTGCGGAATAAACCGAGAGCGCGCAACGGCGTCACGGCCGGAGATTCCCGTCATCAGTTGGTCTGAGAGGCGCGCCAAGCGGCCGTCGTGGGAACTGTCGGCCCGAGTCGAAGTCGATGAACGCCGGCGACCCAGTTGCCCCGTTGCAGTCGTTTCGGTGGCGCTTGGGAAGATGGAGCGGATGTTCTGGCTGCTGGCGCTCTGCGGTCTGACCGCCGCACGACGGTGAGTGAGGAAGGGCGGGGGATTCGTCCGCTGGCGGCCTGGGTACAACCAATGTCTTACCAATTGCTGATTCCAAACTAACTAGCCTAACTGTGAGGATACATTATATTGGAGATGAGCATAGAGTGCCCACTACGAATTGCTGACGGACTTCCGAAGCTCACTGCTCACCCCGACGTGCCAATTTGGCCTGATTGACCGCTGATTCTGCAGTTTCTTCCTCTATTTTTCTTTTTCGCAGGGCGACCTATCGCTCTTTTCTTTCCACACTTTGTTTCAAATGAGGTGACACCCGTCACCCCACGTGTTTTTCGTCGGTGTACTTTCGTTCCGTGTTATGTGTATATGTGCGTTTTTATGTTGTTGGTGTATATTTCATTAGGCAGGCGTTTTTCCCGCGAAGGAAAACCGCAAAAAATGTATCGACCCCAGCTCGCCGCCGGACTCCGAATCCGAATTTCCACCACTGACCATACCTGACAACCATCGCGCAACCCCGGACTTTGCCATTGAGCTCTCTCCCTTCCTTGACACAGCCGTTGATGACCCGCGTCGGAGTATTCCTTTCGATGACGCCATGGAAGCCCTTTGTGCCTCGCCGACCCCTGCTCGTCCCATGACCACGACCACGTCTCACGATCCAAACTAGACCATCACGCTCCATGCCGCTGACCCGTGCTCGAGCCAACTGACGCCCTCCCGACCTGACCCAATCCAACCCGCCGAACCCTCCCTCGACAGTGCTGGCTCTAACGTAGTCGTCAAGCCTGTCGAGGAAACCGTTTTCTTCTGTCGTGTCAACGTTTTCTGGCCAACCAAACAACTCATCGCCGTCTGCTACTTAGCTATAATCCTGTCATTGAAGCCCCTGCAACGGAACCTTCGTCATCAAAACCCAAACACGAGCCCAGGTCAAAGCCGTCCACCGCACCACCACATTTGTGGTAAATCCGTAACAAACACTCTCCGCTCCAACCGCAACATTACGAAGGGCACCATCTCCGCGCCAGAGCTTCGCTTCGTGTCTGAAGCGGATATTCAAGCGGAGCTCGGGCCGGAGGGGTGACCCACGATCCAAATGGAACGTGACAGGAGCGCAACTAGGATAATTTGACTGGAGGGGCTTAGATTTGTTTAGAGTCTCCGACCTACACCCAAAATTAAACAGTCCACGGATTTCCACTGCATTTCTTTTTCGGCCGAGCCCCTTAAAGTGTATTTTATGCTAAAAATGTGAGATTTTTTCTCCTTATCGGCCCCTGATTCCGGGTTCCCACTGTCGGCCCCACAGGCTGCTTTTCGTGGAGGACTAGAGCGTGAGTGTAGGAACCAGATAATTATTTTTTGCTAGGGATAATGGTTGAAGAACACATTCTCTCCAGTTATTTCTCATTGGACCCATGTTTAAAGATAAATGTAAGCCTTTAAACATGAAGTTATTTGTATGGATTGCATGGAACGTTAGCCATCATAGCTGCCCGACAGGGTGTTTTCACTGACGTCACAAGCCAATTGCGTCTGCTACGACGGGGGACAACGAAGCGTACCAATACGACTGCGGTGGTGGGTATGAATATGCCGTGGTCGGGAGGTTGATAAGTGTCGACAGTTCGTGTTTAGAATTTCAAATTGGTGTGCATATTTAGGCTGAGTATTAATCGTGAAAAGAAGCAAGCTGGATCCTTCCTTGCCCTTCTCCATGGGTATTTAAACTACATGCAAGATAAAGAAGGCTAACAAAGGCAGAGACTGAGCTTGCATACCCATGGGGTCTGTCACTGATCCATATGCACTGCTTGTCAGTGGATGGCGTGATGTTGCGTGACTTCCGGTTAAATAGCACTTATGTTCATATTGTCGTTTTGGTCACCTCCTTGCCAAAGGCTTCTTTTCTTGGTTTTGTGAGCATGTCCCATTTCTTCTCAATTTCTGCCCTGCTAATAGAGGACACGTGCCCCTTGGCTCCTCCTTTATACCTCTGTCTGCACTCGACGCTTTATCCCAATCCAAAAAGGAAATGGTCAATCAATTTCGAGATAGGCATCCTATATTACTGAAGTCTTGGATCCGTAACATGGTGAAATGCTAGGCCTTCCCCTATCCCGTTGCATTATTACATTACTTATGGATGATCACCAGCTAGATAGGTGGCAGGGGCTGTTCCAGGAATTTTGGTCGGTGCGGGGTCACTTGCCTGGAGGAGCGACACTTGCCGTCCTGCAAGGACCCTTTTCGCCCAGAAGGGCGCTGTTCCTAGTCTGAGGGCACCATCTGCTGCCTGTACAGAATTTATTGATTGGAGGGATGCACTCGAGCGTCGAAGAGATGAACCACATCTCTATGAAGGGGGAGGGTTGTCATCCCTCGGGATGCGTTACTGCAATATGGAACCCTGGCGTCCGAGGGAAGCTAAGCGGCATACCTGTCGCTCACCTTGGAGGGCCAAACTTGTTTTTTTTTGGAGGGGGTGGGGGGAGGAGGAGGTAAATGGCCTCGTAAAAACCCTATTTGTCGACTTCCGAAAATAATCCGAATTTGGAACGATACGGGAATAAGGATTAGTTGAAAACGGTAATAAATTTAAAATATGTGTGAAATTAAAGAACATTGACGAAACATACAGCATCGAGTAGCTATAATTCCATCTGAAGCCATGCCGCGGTTGCAAGCAATCGATTTCATCAGTGGTGATTATATTATATTATAGCTTCTCGCAGAATGACTGCACTCACGATTGGAAGGTGACTGGACTGGACAAGGTTTGACGCTTTATTATCTTAACTTGTGCCGCATTTTCAGGCACTACTTGTTCACGGCGCCCATAACGATGGTGGCTGGAGAGAGTGAGCGCATGTGTCTGACGCTGTTCGACGTCCCGGAAACCGGCCGTCTGTCGATGGTGATGGTCGACTCGGACCAGAGGGGGTCGAACGCGACGCACGCGATGGATGTGACCGGAGTGGCCGGTGAGTGCCGAGTGCTGGTGTCGCTGGTGAGTGCCTCCACGCACTACCCACTTCGGAGCCTGTTCAGCGTGTTATCTGCAAAGGGAAAGTTTCTCCCGCAGTCGGCGATTTTGTATCTAATGGTCAAGTTTTGCTCCCGAGCATGTACGCGAAAATGTAAAATTGCCCCCCTAGCCCAGCGAAATATTGCCCAGATAATGTGTCATGACGTTCTACGCGAGTGGTGTATCGAGGTTGCGCAGGCGA
The DNA here is from genome assembly GCA_034440615.1 of Ashinkailepas kermadecensis. NCBI lineage: Eukaryota > Metazoa > Arthropoda > Thecostraca > Neolepadidae > Ashinkailepas > Ashinkailepas kermadecensis. The sequence continues at coordinate 214,489 of JAOTOM010004746.1, read as the reverse complement.
GTGCTAATTCACGTTAATGCGCCACATAGCCCCGCTATCATCAGAACGTTAAGCACAATTGTAGTGCAATATCCGCAAATCAGTTGTCGAAAAGTGCACAGAAATTCTAATCGACGCGACGGCGTGAGCGGTTCCGGAGCTACCTCCGAAAATATCTCGGGGGGGGGGGGGGGAATTGGGGTGGAAAATATCGTGGGTGGGGAATGAATCGGCTACACTGCGAGCATTACATCGTGTCCAGGCCATCAATAGGCTCTAGCGCAAGCTTCATGCTCCCCCACCCGCTGGAAAAAAAAACTCCGGACAAACCCAAAGTGCTGCCCTTTCAACCCTAGTTCTGCCGCCCCTTCAAGACGCCGCCCCAGCTCGTCTGGAGATTGTCACCCTCCTTCGCTTTAGCAAATTTCTGGATGCGGACCCGTCGTCTGACAACGGCTTCGTTTACGTAGGGAGGACGCATATGTACTGATATAGTGAACCATTTTGGTGAGCTTTAGGTGTTCATTTAATGTGAAACATGTGTGAGCCTACCAAGACCATGACTCCACATACGCGGGAGTAGACACTGGATGACCAAACGGGTTTCTGAGTGTGGATCTGTTTGATGCGGATATTTTGCGACGGTGGTGGATTGCTTTATATAGTGTCTAAGGAAACCATCGCTGCGGAAGGTTTGTGATGTGCAATGTAGGCTTCAGCCTATGCAATGTTTATGTGATGATAGCCGAACGGTGTGTTCAATTTGGGACCGCAAAATTACCCGTTCTGTTCTCATGGTACTAGCAGAGTTAGGCGGGTACAGCTATGGGCTTAATGAAAATGTACGTGGCGTATGTTCACGCTCAGTATTGGTTGACAGCGATGCTAGTATCAAGGAAGTTCACATATCCCTATATGGCTGCGTGATCCATAGTGAAACATATTGATGGTTTGCAGATGTTCCTGGGGTTAAAAGGCATATGTGCGTATCAACACCATGAGTCCTCACGCCTAGCATATCGTCAATGAATCGAATATAGAAGTCCTTGTATTTTACGTTTGACGTAAGCCTGTTTTTAAGATGTGTATAAAGATATGCTGCTGGCAGTGTCACCCTGGCGCTCATAACAATTCCTGCATTTTGTTGTTAAGAGCGTAGGTAGTTGTCATAATGGCGTTGGGAGTATTGTCATGTCCCCTGTGGTGAAGCCAGGCGCAGTAATTGCTGATGTATGCGTCGCTATGAGTTTGATTTCCCCTCCTGAATGGGGCTACTGCTACATGGGCTAGTCATCTAGGTAAACATGATACTTCTACCGGGTAGTTTTCAGGGAACTTATGTTGGATCTGTGTGCAGTATCAGTGGGTGTTATTGAGATGAGCAGGAATCAGCGACAATAATTGAGTGATGCTACCTTGTAAGAACCAAGATAGCTTACCAAGGGGTTACCGCACAAGCCGATACGATAGCACGTCAAAAAATTATTGGGCTGGTGGTTTTGGCTAAACCGTAGGACTGCTGTGTGAAGGCGTTATGGAGGCAGACGGCTGGGATGGTCAGCAGGGAAATTGCCATGTGGAGGTGAATCCTTCTTCCATTTTCCAGTCTATCAGTAGAATGATTCCCCACTGATTTGTGGGAGCTAGCGATATTGTTTGTCTTTTCCATATAGCCTCTTTCATGATAACCGGACTTATTTATCGCGCCACTTAAAAATGATGAGTTCATCATTTTTCAGTACGGCCAGCTCTTGTCTGGGAGCCGATGTTTATCCCCAGGCTTCATTAGTTTGCTTAGTCCGGTTAGTTCGCTTGATGCCCCAGTAGAATCCGGACTTCGCCGCTTCGAGTGTCTCTTCTACTTCTCTTGGTATTTCAGGTGGCTCACAAGCCAACAAATCTGAAAACGGGGATTGGGGCAGACTGCTGATATTCTGAGGATGCCGTTCTTTTGCTTTTTCTTCGGTTGCTGGTTGAGACCAGAGTATCTATGCTACACTCTATCGGTGCCAGCTGGCCTTTTGCGGAATTTGCTGTTCCTTCACCAGGATTGGACATAAACGTCCCTTGCACGCAATCGATTTGGATTTCAGGCAACAAGCATGCATAGGAGGAAAACAAACGCGGAAACAAAATAATAAAGAAGACGTTCATCTGGGATTTGGTAACTTCCACATAAGGTTAGGCAGAAATGTGTACGGGCAAATCCTAATTCGTTGAAGTTAGGGTGATAAGAATCGATGAGGTATGTGAGAAGAGACTTAGTGAGGTATGGATAATCGTTAACAAGTAGGCCTATCAAGTCAAGTTAAATATATTTATGATTAGTGATTAGTGTATGGCAGAGGCAAGTAGCATAATTAGCAGAAAAAGTAGCAAAAGACGGACAGCGTAATGAAAAGTGTTCAATGCAGTCAATGGCATGGGCTTATTTACTGCGCGGCTGCGGGGACATGTTCCCCCACGCTTCACGACGCCTCATCCCCTTTCCTCCTTTGGCGCCGCCCACGCCGTTACCGCTACAGTGGCGAATGTCTTGGTAACGTCCAAACTGAATACATTATAATGTGCAGCATAAGCTCGAAGGAAATCGAACGTACCCGTTTATTGACGAACTTTAAAATTACGTTCTCATGTCCGTTACCTGTCATGCTTTCCTTTCTGCGCGCAGTGATACTAGCTGCATGCACGAACAAATTGAGGCTACTGGCAAGAGAAGAACAAAGCCCTACCCAATTGCTCGATCTTGCGATTATCCAAATTTGTACATTTCTCCCGACATCTTACTGTGGCCCGGCCAGGAAGTCGGGTCATCGAGGTTGATGATCTGAATGACCTCCTTCCAATACATACCGCCCCCGGCCGGATGGAGGCACTCAGAGCGGCCAGTCGGGTGACGAGAGCCTATTAGCTGGTTGGTGCCATGCGAGCACTCTGGTGTTGCTTTCTTTTGTATACCGGTGGACTTACTTTCTGTGTCGAGTCGAGTGGACCTACTTGCACCGTGTCGAAATGTGCATGTGTGTGTGTGCGTGTGCGTGTGCGTGTGCGTGTGCGTGTGCGTGTGCGTGTGCGTGTGCGTGTGCGTGTGCGTGTGCTTGTGTGTGTGTGTGTGTGTGTGCGTGTGTATGTGCGTGTGCGTGTGCGTGTGCGTGTGTGTGTGTATGTGTGTGCGTGTGCGTGTGCGTGTGCGTGTGCTTGTGCGTGTGTGTATGTGTGTGTGTGTGTGTGTGTGTATGTGGTATATGTGTGTGTGCGTCTGTCTGTCTATGGGTGTGCGGGAGGAGGTCGGAAATGCCTAAAGGTGGAGATGGGGTGTGGATTAGAAGCATTTAGCCCCATTGTATGAGGCATGGGAAGTTATTCGATTATTAAGTGGGAGGATTTATTCGACCCAGTTCAGGTCTCCATAATCAATACACCTATGGACAAGTATCTTTCGGAAGCTTGTATGGGTAATTATATTTTGATACAACCAAAGCCTTGAAATTTTGAACATGGCGCATGCAGGAGGAAAGGGAGGAGAAATATTTCCAATTTGTATTGTACAATACCTAGCTTAGTCTCACATTCGAGTCCATGTACTGCCAATTGACTCCAGATTAATCAACCTTTCAATTGTAGTCGAATGAAGGTGAAGCTCAAAATCATAGGTGTAACCAGGGTAATCGAATTTGTTGCAGGCATCTTTGGTCGGAAAACGGCATTTTTGCAATCCACTGATTTGTCCTTAACCCTCGCCGCGCCAGACGACAAATCTACCTTTTCCGCTCCGGGGGTGGGGGCTGTTGAAAGCCCCATCTAACTTCCGATCTACGTATGCCAGGATGAAATAAAGAACACCGTTTGAATTCTCTGGTCATGGATAACTGAAGCATACCTTATATTTGCATGTTGACTGATGATGACGTCTTTCGAGGCCGTTTCAGGCCGATATACGAAGCCTGACTAAGTCCCTGAAACTGATAAAAAATAACAGAGATTGTGTTCCCTCGACGTTGTTCTTCAAGAACTAACATGGGTGAGTGCAGTTATATTGTTCATATTGCAAAAAGGGAGGGTAGGTCAGATCAGATCAGAATCAGGACTGAAAACCGCTTTTCTAACTATGCGGTGGTGCGTTCCACGACAGATCGACCAATGCACTTCACCCCATTAATTTTGATTGAGACCAAAATTTTCTCACAGGGTAGTCTTTAGCTCTGAATATGGCTGTACAATATTCAGCCCGATTTGGGAAACGGTTTTTGAGCTATGGCCTCTGGCATTATTTGTAGATCAAATGACATGGGCTGGTTTAACGATGGATATCTCATCAATATAAAGTGGGAAGGGTGGCAAATTATATATATTTCGGAAGAAAAAGGAACCAACTGAAAATTCCTGAAATAAGATATCAGTATGTCCTACATTTGACCTCGTGACCTCATGACCTCGTGACCTACTGATCTCCCGTGACCCCTAGCACATGGAAATTGACAAATTTGACGGCGAAAATAAACGTGGGCATGATTTCGCTGACGAAAAAATTTATAAAAATGTTATTATTATAAATATCTGATATAGCCGTCCGTTCTTCATGACTTTTTGCGATTTTGGGTTTTCCGGGTAGGACGGAGTTCGTGTAAGCTTTCTTCCATTGGAAAACTACATGAGGTAGAACAATGTCATACAGACATATGATTGGAAAACGTTTTTCGAAGAAAAACACATTCTTACCATTGTAATGTAGATCTCATAGTTTCCCTTAAAAACCATGACGACTTTCAAGGTCACTAGTTACCGATAGGTTACCCATGGCTTTATTTATTCGTAGCGACGCAATTGTACTTCGGAGCAACTGATATGTTTTGAATAACATAAAACATGGAAACAACGCAACCCGATCCCATTAAATCAGGTTATATTACCGGCACATTGCATCTGGCGCGGTAGGTAGGTACCTATAACAAACATGAGGATCACTTGGTGTCAGCGATCAAGTGTCAGGCAGGTTTATCATTTTGTGCTGAAGAAAAAGCATTGCGTCTCTGGGGACTGCTGATGACTATTTGTTAAACGCAAATACAAGTCGAGGTGTTTGTCTCGCGTATGTCTTCCCTCCCACCCCATCCGTACTTCGTACATATATCCGTACTCCCCATCTGTGGATAGCTCAATACTCCCCAGCCTGGTGGCGGTTCCGAGGGAGACAAAGGCGCCGGCGTTGATGTCGATGAACAACAGAGGGGTTGACATCGGGAAGGAAAAGATAACAGGCTTGGCGGAGCCGGAGCAGTGTACGAATCAGTTTTCGAAAACGCCTGGTGAAAAGAGGACGTGGTGATTTTTCTTCGACGTACATACACGCTACAAGTAATTGTGATAGTCACTGTGTCGATTCTTATCGTCGCCCTACAAAGTGAATAAAAAAAAAAAAGTTGCTGAAGCATCGGTAAGCCCCATTGAAAACGTGAGCATCCTCACATTACCAGAGGTGTGGCGTTGTGTGTGAAATTTCCAAGCTGAAAATTTTCAAACTATTAAAAAATATCTCCGATTTTTAAAGATTGTTTGTTTTCACAATCAGCGTCAGAAATGAAAACAATGAAAAGGATACACCGAAGGGAAACTTGATGCAAACACAATTCAGACCTCTGGCAGGCTTAGAAGAGCAAAACATGCCAAAATCGACAAATATGTAAAATTCATTTTGCGGAAATGTTTGACTCAAAATTGACTTTCCGTCAAAGAAAATATGTTCCGTTGGCTGCTGGCTATCTGTACCGTTCAGAAATCCCTCAAATATGTCATATTCAAAGCTCTACAAATTTCCGAATGCACATGTAATTTCAAAATTGACTCGTTAAACAACTTTTACAGATTTAAAAAAAATCCTCGACCAAAGCTATGCGCCAGGACGAGTTCTTTCAGAAGCCGTCTTAACATTATCCGTCAATTAATGTTTACTATCTCAAAAGGCTATTTCCGGAAATTGAAGCTGTTTGCCCCACTTTTATTGCCAGATTGTATGCCCTACTAGGCGTTGCAGTCACTAGAAGCCACAGAGAACGGCATGAAAACGCCCTATTTCACCCATCGCGCAAAAATATCTTATACACTTAACTTTTTTTTCGGAATTTCCGAGAGTATTTTGGCAATTGTTGAGGCGCCCACGCCCCCTGATTCCGTGTTCACCCCCGAAATTCAGTTTCGGAAAACTTCGAAATCCACACCATTTGTAACGGTTTGGTTATCAAAGGTATATCGACACCGTTTAATCTGCTTTCATTTTCCTAATATATGTACCATTGTGCAACAGTGTCCCATGCGGAATGTCTACATGAGCAGTGTCTCAAGACCGTGAATAATGAAGCCACATGAAGGTTGTGAAAATTATGTTTCTAGGCAAAGCCTACGTGCACTGTGACAGTAAAGAGTGGCTTGCAATATGTGTTCGATTGTACGTCCATATCAATGATGCTCTGCAGGTGGAAAGAAAACATAATTGTACTTCTTGTTGTGATGTTAGCATGGTCGAATATGGTCAGACTGCATCGTTGTCATGTTTGATGGCATTCAGTACGTGTTGTAGGCAACCACCAGATGTTATGAAGTAAAATTACGGCGGTACACGGAAATAAGCTACGACACTATGGTTATCATAAAATGTTCAACCCTTGTTAAGGAAGCTACAAGAGCTGCATTGGAGAGCTACACACGTGTAAGTTAGAAACATAAGTTCTCATCATCTGACGTTTATTTCGTTGTTCTATCCCATCGTTTTTCGATTGTACACTGCTTAGTCCAGTGCAGTAATGTGCAATAATGTGCAATATGCAGGGTGTACCCAAAACGTGTACAATGAAACCACAGGAAGCTTGTGAAAATGTTCATGTTTTCCGGGACACGCTATGCATACCGTGGCAAATACGCCTGTGTTGGCATTACGATAGGATCCAGGATGAACGTACGTCCATGCAAATGATGCCTGCAGGTAGAATGAAAGTATAATTGTACTTCTTGTTGTGAGGTCAGCATGATCAGATGTTTCAATTACTAGACCACCAGATGTTCCGAAGTAAAATTATGTCGTCACACGTAGATAAGCCTCTGGATGACCTATCGGTAATAGCTTCTGACCGGCGGTGGCAGTCCGCTGTGTCCAAGGTACCATGCTTCACTTTCAGTGCGGCACGTACTGATTGCCTGCAGCCGAGTTACCCATGAGGGAAGGCGTCACTTTGGACTCCCTTGGATAAATATTAGAGATAAATATCTCTCTCTCCCTTAGATAAATATTAGAGGACGAGTTATCAATTAATTAATCGGGACGGGTCTTTCGTTTCCTATCAGAAATCAAGTTTTCTGTCGTTAATACTCCTCATTAACTAGCTTTTACACCTGACAAAATGAAGCTCGTAGTTCGGCATGTCACACGTACTTCGACCCCATCACATGCAGTTGTCTCGTCGACTGACCTTCGTACATATGCCATTGTTTAACTGACGATGATATGCGCGCTGCATGATCGACGCAGTCGATGTGCCCATAAACTCCAATACCCAGCCTATCGGTAATGTGTGACGTTGAAGTTTGTGAAGTTTATTAAGGCAAACTATAAGACTTACATCAATACGTTTTTAATACTTTTTGTTAAGCAAACGTTTTTATATCACCCATCTTTATTTCATTATTCGATCCCCGGTAGTTTTCCAGTGGGAGACAACTTACCACAAATCCGTCCGTTCCGAAAATCGGTAAATTATAGAAACCATCGATAACGGACATCTACATGGGATATCTGAAAGCAAAACACTTTTGTATTTTTTGATGCGGCTGACAAATCATGCCCGATTGTATTTATGCCATCAAATTTATCAATTTCAATCGGCTAGGGGTCACAGAAGGTCACGAGGCCACAAGGTCATGGGGCACGAGGTCAAACGTGATAAATGTTGATATTTTATCACGGATGTGTTTTCGTTACTATTTTTTTTCTTCTCGAAGATGTGTAATATGTCACACTTTCTCTTCACCATCGATGAGATATCTATCGCCTTAGATACCCTTGTTGTGTAACCTAAAAATACTGCCGGAGGCCAAAACCCCGAAATCGTTAGTCGGACCGGGCTAAGATTTATTCAGTCGTGTTCAGAGCACAAGCCTACCCTGTACACCAATTTTGGACCAAATATAAATTTATTGGGTGTAAAATTTGAGAATGCTTTGGTCGATCTGTCGTGGAACTGATGCATGTGATCTGATGCATGTTAAAAGCACAGAGCAAATGTCATTGGCAAGCCAATATAACCTGGAGCTCATATCACATTTGTCTCCATTTACGGCCATGCCGAAGTCGTTAAATGTCCTGATAAGTCAATCCAGTGGCATAACCTAGATAAGATGAATACATATATATATATATATATATATATATATATATATATACATATATATATATATATATATATACATGTATCCGGTCCTTCCAACAGAACCGTTAAAGCAAAATATTTGTGTCTAATTGACATCCGAAAAATGTATAAGGTCAGGCCCGGTCACGACATATGGTCAGGTCAAGTAAATTCAAGCTTTAATACATCCGGAACATTACCTTTGAAGCATAAAATTGCGTTCCAAGAAGAGCTGACATGCCACTGAAATATATTTGTAAACTGTCCAGCTTCTGACCTAATGACCTGACCTCAAATCACGCTGAGACGATGCACGAGTAGATAAGCCGATCTCTTCAGCCTTCGCATAAGTATGTACTGCTTAGGAAGTAATTCCAAGGAAGGGTCAAATCAGGTCACATTGCACGAGGTCAGAGCATCTTTAATCATTCGTTTGCCATCCAATGTCATGTCGCACGACTTACGAGGGCTGAAACCGAATTCAGATATCAATTTGCGAGGAACAGCCACATTCTGTATGAGATGGCATTCCGTAGAATATAGGTGGTAAGTGGCCTAACCTGATGTCATTAACCTTTGAAACATAAATTAACCCATAATTTTTGTCACGCTCTATCTCATTTTCTACGCGACAAATTATCCCCAAATTGAATTTTCCCCACTGAATATTGTAAAAATATACGGAAATTGACCTGACCTCAGATCAATAACCTTGAACGTAATATTTACAAGGAGTTCGCCTTCATGAAAGGACAGCATGCTTTGAGGCTGGTGCTTATATCTTGCAACTACTACGGCTGGCGGAACTTTGTATATTTGGATCATAACTCCCTTTCACCGGTTCCAGGTCAATGACTTTTGTTGATCTGGACCTGACAATTTTACAAGATATGCAAGTCCGATGTACTATAAGCTGCTGCAAATTTGGTTTCTCTGCGTCTGCTCATTCGGCCCCATCTCTGAATACTCTGATGGGGCTCTCGAGAGCCCACCCCTTCCCCCGGCCCGGCGAGGGTCAATATACACAGAGTATGTTGGCAATGCTGCACTACAATGTATACACACATATATACACAGAGTATGTTGGCAATACGAATGATGCTCTCCAAATGAAGAATGCATGTCATGGGCGACGCCAGGTACACACATATTTGGTGGTCACTTCATTTGCTTCATTTGCTGCATGTCCGTCTCTGCCCGCAAAATCATGTACATCGGTCAGTTGAGAAAACATGAGTAAAACTTCACGGGTTCTGAATCCTCAGAGACAGCCATATTTTCCTTCTCTCCAATGGCCTTGAGCCATTCCATTTACTTGGACATACCTAGTAGAGATGCTTGCACCTTCAAAGTTGACCTTGATTCGCCTATGCCGAAAATTATTATATTAATTCACCATAGGAATTCTCAGGAAATCAGCAATGATGCGATGGTGTACTAGGGGCTTGCTTTCTTAACATGTTGAAAACAACCACAAACTCCCCTGCTTTCCTATCCTGGAACCGGCTCTGCCATTTATGTGCATATTTAGTAACGTAAGATGTGCAACATATGTGTTTTGAATCCATAGTGTTAGCTAGAAGCTAGCACTAACGAACATAACTGGTAAATATTTGACTGGCTTTGAAATTCCATCAAACTTAAATAATTAGTCTAACATACCATCCAGCATATATGTCCTTAGTCGCCTCTGAATAACCAAAACAGTTTTTTTTGGCATAATACGTCCAAACAAACTTTATAAAAATCACTAAGTTTCAGAGCTCTGTCATAATGCGAGAAGAAGCGGCAAACACAAATTATGAAGGGGGCTTCAGTTGGTTGGTTGTGGCTTTACGACGCAATCAAGAGCTGAGGTCCTCTGGCGTCGCCCGCCTCTCACCCCGGCCGGAAGAGCGGGTACCGTGGGGAATCGAACCCCGTGCCTCTGGCATGCCAGACGCTCAGCTTGGCCACTGCAGCCACCGACGCCCTGATGGGGGTTTCAGAAGACCGCTTAAATAATAAGGTTAATCCACCTAACCTTGTTGCGGTCCAATCGAAACGCTTCCAGTGTCCCATTGGTTGTGCCGTGTGTCATGCTGAACTGTCAGGTCCCAGGTCCTGGCGGACCAGGTGGAGCATTCGGTGCAAAATCGACCAGCGAAAAGCCGAAAATTACATCATACATGTCAGATGTTTCTCATCATCGGTGTTTGGGGTAATCGCATTCGTATAATTCATCTGAGTACATCTTACGTTCCCCAGAGTTAGAGCAACGACGCGGGAGTTTTAGCCCCGAGCAACTTGGTCGGTTCATTCGCTTAGGATGTCTTTTGTGGTTTGAACATAGTGATGCAAGTGCATATTCTAACATTATAACATTCTACCATTATAGTTTGAAGTATGCGTAAAAGTTTCATGGCATAAGGTGAGGTAAAGTATGATGTATATTATGCACGATGCCATCTCATACAAAATGTTGCTGTTACTCGTGAAGTCATATCCGTATTCAGTCTCAGCGCCGCCTAATTCGTGCGACATGACATTTGACGGCCAACCAATGGTCTGCGGCGATCTGACCTCGGGTGATCTAACCTTATTTGACCTGATTTCAAGAATCCCCCGGTCCGGCGAAGGTGGATTTACCGATTGCACCGGCGAGGGTTAATGTTTGTTCAAAGTAAGAGGCTTGCTTGTAGCAGCATTCTCACTCGTGGGCAACTTTCAATCGTGTTTCAAGTTGCACCTTGTGACCCTTATGATGTCAGGCCATCACGTGACCTGCGCGCCCCGATGCAATGCCTGCCGTGCCGCATACCGTCCGTCCGTCTACTGACAAGCTGCATGCACCATATACTGAGCGGGACGGCTTTGAGACGTGAGGATCGTGACACAGCGAGACACCTGTGCCAATCCGACAGCTGGCACAGTGCATTAAGCTTGAGTACACCATATTTAGCAGATGAGTCCGGTGTGGGCGAAATAGTGCAGCGAAGTTCAGCTTAATCAGAGTGGTTGTGCACGTCTGAGATAATAGAACCGGCACTATTTTCGCAATTGGGATCCTCTGCCAAATATGTAGGAAGTATCACAAACTTGAATTCATTGTGCCGAATAGTCTAAATTGATTTTCCTTATTTCTCAAATGTGCATTTCTTTGCGAGAGTTTCACGGTATTAGGTGCATATCTTCACGGGCTGTCACGGGCCGTCAATCGCGTGTATTTTTGGTCGGCCCAATCGTTCACTCTTGCGATTTGGTGCTCGATGCTGTGCCTGTAGCAGGGGGAGCTCCATAGACAGCCGGTATCTTGCCCTCGCTCGTCCAGCACCGCTAATGTTGCCTAACACCGGGACGAGGGAGGGCAAAGCCCAATCGAGTCTACTCCCGTGGAATTTTCACACAAGTTCTTCTGAGCAGCCGGTTCCGGCGATGGCCGACCGTCACACTTTGACTGTCGTAATAACTTTTCAGCAAAACGTTTCAAGTTCCAAGGTCTTTACTCAGAGTCAGAAAATGCACCTTTCATGTTATTTGTTGCCCATGTGTTCACAATATTATTTATCAACTATTCTTAATCCTTGTTCAAAAAAGGGGTTCGCAGCCACATCCGCTCGCGGGTAGTTTTCAACAGCATTTCACGAAGCAATACAACATGCCAAGTTCTAGTTACCTCATTCAGAGCTAGGAGTGCTCGTTTCATTTTGACATTAAACAGCTTTCATCACAATATAGTTATCCTGAATTACTCTCAATCTTTGTTCTAAGGGTTTTCGGCAACATTCCCCCGCACGGGAAGTTAATTATTATCATGTACCGCAGCCGGGGCTGCCACAAGCCTCCATTGGTGAAGTGATCGTGTGGTTAACTGATATTCCGAGGACTCGAGTTCAGTCCCAGGGATGGATGACGTTCATCATTTCCAACCATTACCCAATGAATCATTTCATAAGCATGTGGTGCTCAGTGGCGGGTGTAGAGTGGGAACTAGGAGGGGGGGGGGGGGGGCGACGGAGCCCCACGATTGGAGGATATGGCGCATCTCACGACTTGGCGCTCCCTTGAAGGTTCCAAAGAGGCCCCATAGGAAGGCTCGACTGCACTCCTCACTTTGAAAATAACTTTTGTCCGCCAGGGACACCAACGCTTCTCCGTCGGAGAAGCGTTGGTGTCTCTCAGGAAGAGATATGACGCGCCCTGGATAAGTGCTCACCATTCCACAAGCTGGATGCTGGGATAGGCCACTGCTGGTGTTGCACCACGCGGGGTGGTGGGATCGGCCACTGGTGTTGCACCACGCGGGATGGTGGGATCGGCCACTGGTGTTACACCACGCGGGGTGGTGGGATCGGCCACTGGTGTTACACCACGCGGGATGGTGGGATCGGCCACTGGTGTTACACCACGCGGGATGGTGGGATCGGCCACTGGTGTTACACCATGCGTGATGGTGGGATCGGCCACTGGTGTTACACCATGCGTGATGGTGGGATCGGCCACTGGTGTTACACCACGCGGGGTGGTGGGATCGGCCACTGGTGTTACACCACTCGGGATGGTGCATTTAAGTCAGTAGTCGGTACACATAAAGCGAATTACTAGATCCAAATGCTTGTGCAGAACTGACGTGTTATTTTATATTTGTGCCCGCTTAGCTCACCATGCGTCCATCTTCGTCTGGTTTCAGGTGGCTCGAAACAGACCTGTTTTAGCGTACAGGTTCCGGATTCTATGCGACAGCTCGTGGAGCTACACTTGAATGTGATCTTCCCATCCGGTTCCTACTCTATCAGCGGTAATCAACAGGTCGCCATCAGGTGAGCTTGGCGAGGCGTACTCTAAAGGACATTGGTGTGTGCTTTAGAGCCGCTTCGGCGCGGCTTCACTGCGGCGCCGTGCATGTCGTGTTGATATGATCCATACCAACAAACTCCCGTGTCCACTGTATTCAAATGCTTCGACATCCCAGATTCTTTTCGTTGAAAAGAACTAACTTCCACAATCGTGTCGTACACAGGCTGGTTCAGGGGTGGATACGAGGGGAGGGAATGCTGCCGCAAACCCTTTTTTCAGCCAGAGGCGCCCAGATCATGTCCAGAGACTACCTCAAGAGATGCAAACACAGTCTCAATCCATGTTCAGGAAAAGAACCTTCGCATATTTCACGACACACTCGAATGCTAAGTCAAACTGCGTCGTCAGTCTCTCACGCCGATTGGTCGCGAGTGGATTCGGTAATCCCGCCGGTGGTAGAATTCGAACACGCGATCTTGCGACCAGGGGTCCGAACCCCTTGCAGCCCAGGTGCGGATCGGACACGGTGCTATGCATAACAGCATACTACCATTGGGACAATTGCGACACGCAGCAGGCCGTCCAATCCCAACATCAATTGAATATGTGTGTTTTTCCCTGTGTGCTCTGGGTAATCAGCCACGGTGAATACATATCGCAACACGGAAATTTAGTCACCTGTCGGAATCTAGTTTTTAATTATGAACCACATGCACACTCTCGATGGAAACAAGGGCACTGCAGCATGATGGAAATATTACATCACAAATGGTTGCCGTATGCAATGTGTGTGCGCAGGATTTCGCGTATCACGTCATGGTTTGTCAGTGGTTCTGCATATGGTATCGTATCGCCCCATATTTATATATATATATATATATATATATATATATATATATATATATATATATATATATATATATGTGTGTGCGAGTGTGTGTGTGTGCGTGTGCGTGTGCGTGTGCGTGTGTGTGTATGAATGTATGTATGTATGCATACGCATTGATTGTTAAATTCCACGCCAGCCTTACCGTAACCGTCCCGCACGTTCAAAATCGATTGTTCCATGTGCCGCCAAAAGCACGTGAACATTTGTGAAAAATAAAGAGTTAAAAATGTTATCCACAACATGTCAAAGATGCTTCTGTCAAGCACGCGAAGAACGCACAAACATGCTTTCGCATGATCAGCTTCCCCGGGACAAATATTCTAATCTGTCAATTTTTCATCCCGATTAAGCCGCGTAAAAATATAATAATTTGCCGTGCACAAATATTGTACTTGTCAGACAGAATAGGTCCCTGGGTGCAAGAAATCCTCGATATTTTAGGTTTCCGTTTAATCACCATGTTGATCAACTGACCTACCACGTGGCCATATGTTATGTTCTGCAGGAGGCCTTACGGTGCACAGAGCGAGCTCGTGCTTATCCAGACGGATAAATCGCTGTATAAACCGGGGCAGCTGGTGAAGTTCCGCATATTTTGGCTCGACAAGACACTGCGACCCCAGAATGAGCCGGTGAGTGATACCACCAGCCGGGGAGGGGTAACATAACACGACGATACCATCCGATCTAAGAATGAGCCGATGAGTCACACCACCAGCCGGGAGAGGAGGTAAGATAACACGACACCCTCCGACCTAAGAATGAGTCGGTTAGTGATACCACCAGCCGGGGAGAGGTAACGTAACACGACGAGGCACTGCGACCCAAGAATGAGCCCGTTAGTCACACCACTAACCGGGAGAGGAGATAACGCAACACGACACCCTCCGACCGAAGAATGGGTCGGTGAGTCACACCACCAGCCGAGGGAGGGGTAACGTAACACGACGACACCATCCGACCTAAGATTGAGTGGGTTAGTCACACCACCAGCCGGGGGAGGGCGTAGCATAAACACGTGAATGTTGTTCCGATCCAAATACCCGTTTGGCTTTTTTATCACATCAGCCAGTAGTCTGGGTCAGACATGCAGCTACGGATGTCATTCCGATCTAAACACGACCGCCCCCCCCCCCCCACGACGAGGCACCACCTTTCCGTGGTGGGGGGATTGTGTTCCCCAAGGACCCAGTGGACCAGGCCATCGGTCCGTGGTGAGGGGCGGGACTAAGAGTGCCTCACTCGTCCTTCCATCCGTACGCCCCCATTCCAATGCGCATCTCATCTCAACGTCCATGTCCTTCACCTGGCCCTGCAACACCAACTCTCCCTATCATGAGCAGGTAGGACAACTTCCCCGGTCCTGCCATCCAGCTCAGTTTTATCGGGGTAGTCGCGCCCCCTCGGCCCGCCCCCGGGGTTGACGGAATCCTAGAGGCTGAGGTCCCCCGTCGCACGGTGCTAGTTGTGACGGGGACCAACACGCCTCTTTGGTCCCGATATCCCGGAGGGGCGGGCGGGCCCGTAGGGCCCCATACGGATCAAGTGGCTGGTCGCCTCGGGCCGGGACCTGGGATTCTTCTCATTGTCTGCCGGCCCGGCGGGCTGGTGTCAAGGGGTGGGCGGTGCTGGATCCCGGTCGGGGTGGTGAGTCTCTCTCTCCCGGCCGGGCGAAGGCGCCACCTGCCCCGTATAGCTCCTCGGGCGCCTGGCGTCCTCCCGTCCGCGGGACCCAGGCGTCCCCCCAGTAGGGCCTCTATGTGGTGGGGCGCCCGAGGAGTTGAAACCAATACACTTCCATGGATTATCCTGACACACAAATATACTCTCGCCCTAGTCTTGACTCGGACGATTCGTCGTTCCAGTCTTCCACATCCCAGTCCCGCGCCTCCTCGGTGAGGCCCGATTTAGACGCTGTCTCGGCTTGCCCTTCTCCTAGAGATTCTCGTCCCGTCGGGGCGACGCAACCTGGCAACACACTTGAGCGTGAAACAGAAGTAGAGCCCGAGTGCGTCGACTCAACTGTCTTGATCCTGTCGAGTTCAGAACTCAGACTGTCCGACCTCAGCCCATTCTAACGGTGTGAGGGCACCGAGCGATTCGGTACAGTGGTACGGTGCGACAAATTGGGTGATGGTGGCATCGAAGTTGAATTTTCGGATCCGGAGGCAGCTAGGCGGGCGTTAAAAGCCACACTCTTTACGTTTACGTACACCATCGATGGTAGACGCGTACAAAGGATAGTGTCCCTAAATGTGGAAACTCACCACTCTAAGAACTGCTCCAGAGGTGTCATCACTTGTTATGACCTACAAGGTGTGCCATGTGAAGAAATTGTGCGTGGTCTTGCGGGATTCGGTATCCTGGAAGCTAGAAGACTGAAAACGAAAAGGGACGGTGTTTCACACGACACAGACAACATTGTGCTAACTTCTAACTCCCAAACACAGCCTACCCATGTGAGAATCGGACATGTTAGGGTCAGGGGCCGCGTTTATCGACCAATCCCGATTAGATGCTTCGCCTGTCACAGGTACGAACACACCAGTCGCCACTGTCGATCAAAGCCGAGATGTCTGCGATGTGCCTCCTCGGATCATTATGCGGACGCTTGCACATCGGAAACCTTATGCTGTCCAAACTGCAAGGGCGATCATTCTGCTCGTGACCGAGTATGCCCGGTTTTCAAACGGGAGCAGAGTATCATAAGATTGAAGTGTGACAGGGGCGTGTCATTCCGGGAAGCTCGGGAAATGACCAAGACGGCCACTACACCTCGCTCTTTTGCGGCCGTGGTGGCCAGCTCCGCTCATCCCCTTCAACTCGAGTCATCCCAGGAGCGAATAGACATGCCACCAACTACTCCAGCACCACGAAGCTGTGATCCTCCTGGAAGCGATGCTCTGGACAAGATGACAGCCCGCCAATTGATTGGCCTGCTAAAGGAATGTGGTCTGGGTATAATCCAGGTAAACTCAGAGGATGAAATCCCGGCGGCAGTACCTGGAGTTGCAGCCGACTACGTCTTACCGGCTCGCCCTGCTGTTGTGCAGACAAAAACTTCGTGCAGTTCCCCAACACAGCGTCGTCCTGAGCAGCGCACGATCGCCTGCCAAACTGACGCTCCCGCAACTCCGGTGACTGAACCAATGATGGTGGCATCCACTCAAACAACTCCCGCAGAATTCCCTAAGTTGCCACCCCCATCGACTATTTTACCTCTCCGATCGACCAGCTCATTACCGTCACTGATAATTCATGTGCGAAGTGGAGCTCCGGACCTGACCGCGCGAGGCCGAGCAGAGCGATCTAAGAGTGTGGCACCAAACATCGGTGGGAAAGGCGCAGTGGGAAAATGTTCTATGGCTGCGTGGCTCGGTATGCGAGAACGCTCACCGTCGGTACCGTGCGCACCACTTGGCCCCTTTGGAGAAATAAGGGGTATACCTCCATCTGTCCGATTCACAGGCCAGCCACTTACACCTCCCACCAGCCGAAAGCGGATGCCTATTTCGCCACCGACCGAAGCGAGTCCCAGGTCCCGTCCCCGCGCTGAGTCGCCCGTGATGAGGTATCCACCTGTAAGCCGAGACGTGTGGGATAGACGACCGTCCTGACCGTAACACAGGTGTGAACGCACCATACCATATCTCTAAACGGCTGATTGCGAAGAAATGTTTTAACTGAGACAGTATGCGGGGAATTACACCTCAGCATGACACTGTTTTACTACGATTTTACTTCTGGTTTTTATGAATAAACTTGTTATGGTAGCCATATGACCATTGCAGCCGATGCGCCCTTTAAACCCAAATAACTAACTAACTAACGACCGAGGCGAGACATTCTGGCACAGACGTGAAGGGATAGTGACATTCCGCTCCAACAATTTTTGTTTCCCACCTAGTGGAGCACCACTGCGCCTAGCTCCACCCCTCTAGTTTATCCGTGATCTCGACAGAGCAACAGTTCGTTCTGCTGTGCCGCTACTTGTTCACAGCAACATTCGCCGAACGTGTTCTTCGAACAAACAGCGGGATGGTTGTATACAAACATACAAACACAACTATCACAGGTGCAAAATGTAGGACGAGTGGGGTACATACACCAGCTTTAATACAAAAGCAATCCTTAGCAATTTTGCATACTACCGATGCCGTTTTGTCGCTTCAATTTCCTCAGTGATCCCAGATTTACGAACCGAATCCAAGAGCGTGATCCTTTTTCAGTTTTATTTTTCCCTTAGTAATGCTTTGCTGAGGTCTCCGCAATGGCCGATGTTTACGCTAAGACTAAGCATACTGCTATCCTTTAAATTGAATACTACGCCCATGGCGTTGTGTGAAGAAAAATAGGTCATGCATTTGCGAATGTTTCCCTCCGAAGCTTTTAGCTACGATGGACCGCTACCCCACGCAACATAGATAATAAACGTAGCATAGCAATTAAGAGAACCAACATTAATAAGAACATATTTTCCATTCCCGAATCAAATTGCCAGGCTGGCAATATCTGTTCATGTGAAGTGGGCCAACATGAGGCTGGGATGGATCCGGGTGGATATTGGACCAGAGCTGTCTTCAGACCAGAGTGGACGTCAGACCAGAGTGGACGTCAGACCAGAGTGGACGTCAGACCAGAGTGGACGTCAGACCAGAGTGGACTAGAGCCATAGTTTTGCCTGAATGGCTGCGGCATGGGTTTGCTGACCTCCCCAGACCACGGCACGAGTCGGCTGACCTCCCCAGGCGGTAGCGGCTGCCAGTGAAGACATGACTGAGGCCTATGTCCTGTGTCATGTGGTCGTGTGGCGGAAACTACGCCGGACGGACGACTGCAATGATATCTGCACGAGTGGCGTGCAAGACGCCGCTGCAGACTTCCTGCACATTTCCTGCTGCTCTCATTGAAATTGGCTCTCATTGGCGCTATTGTGGCGACAGTCTGCGTACTTTATTGCACGTCAAGGCCCATTGTGCACCGTGCAGTCGGTGCTTAACAGGGACGTTGCACGAGCCGTGCAGTGGTGACACCCGCCCACCGTGGTGGGTGATATGGTGAACACGGCCTCTGGCACACTAACGTGTGTTGCACCGTGCGATTGCATACTCGCAACAATCGAAATAATCCCGACGGAAGGCGAAAATAGATTGCAAATAGAAGCATTGCTCTATTCATAAGTACCTCGTAAATGAGCACTTGGTAAACGTCCGCGGGGCCACTGCGATGGTGAGCCGGTCCAGTGTGGCGACACCAGGCGCTCTATCACAACACAGAACTGGTGACAGCGGAAGTGGCAGATCAACCGTTCACTGCTGGTCGTTGCCCATTAATATATTTAAATGATCCGGCTTTCCATGGTAATGTGTGGAAAGCTACATTTTCAGCCGACAAAAGCTTTGGTCTTTTCTGCGTGGGTAGGTCCGGAAAGGAAACAGGCTGTGAGTTGCTGACAAGTGAATAGCAATTCGTATCCGGTCACGTTCATACCTAGTGTGCCTGAAGCTGGATGCGGGAGGAATAGGTGGGCATACTGAAACTATCCTGTCGCTTAGTAATCTGTTTGCAGTGTAAGATATTACGCTATGGGAAACTGGGCTGTGCTGAAGGCCGATTTTCGAATGTGCCGGGTAGGGCACGTCGACTTTACATATTTCACTTGAGCATAATCTAATACTTATTTGACCAAAAGTGTAAGTCGTCATTACATAGCGTGACAGAAAACACCTCTTGCAATCTTCGATCCATGTTGAACACTTTGCGAATGGCTCCGCCATCTGGCATGCGTCTCACAAATTCATTATCGCGATAGCCCACAATTTCCCAACAAGAGCCTGCTGCCGACCGTACTGCCCCCATGCTGCAAAGTGGGCGCAAACGATCACCTGTCGTCGGGTGACCTGTGATGCCATAGTGCCTTTGGGTGTCCAAGGTCGCAACGCGGCCCTCGGAGGCTGCTCTCCGTGTGGCAGCCAGCTCACGTGACGCCCACTAAGCGCTCACGTTGGCACCGGTTGGCTTGACTCGCTTCAGAGAGGGCCTGGCTTGATTTTCGGGTCGCCAACCACCAGGGTCCCAGTGGTCATTTGGCTTAAATCTACCAGGAACCAGATCGGCCCGTGTCGGACCGCCAGGTGGTGTACACCACCAGCACCGTCGCGAAGTACTTGTGTTTTGTGATACAAGGAACGGGAGGGGCAGACATCAGGATGGTCGAGAACATAGGAGGCGATAGTCTTCTTCGATGGGTAGGACATTCTTCTATGGGCAAAGGATACCTAAACTGTTTTCAGAACTGAGCTGATTTCCAATGTAGTTGTCTTTGCATTGGTTCCACTGATGTGCACCTGCATTTCACACAGATTGCAGACAGAGCAGGTGTTTCCTAATCATCTGTTTTCTCGGCAACCAGACCCATCCACCATCAGGTACGGACCCTGGCCGGCTGCACCCTGACGGTCTGTTTATCTACATTCCATGCAAATGGGAGTGCTTAGCAACAGACGGAAGGTGATCGATGCTGCAGTTTGCTGCTGTTATCACTCGTACTGGGGTTGCGGACGTAATCGTATGTTGTTTACTGGTGTGGGCCCCTGATGTGAATATAGACATGCAGATGTGGTTTCCACTGATGCTGTGACAGGAAGAATGTTGTGGCACCGGGCGGGCGAGGGCAAGACTCGGACTTTTTGAGCTCACGTTCTACAAGCGCAGGATGAATCTCAACACCGCTGCGACAGAGAATTGCTACTTCTACTGCAATCCAAATGCGCTTTCTTGGAAGTCGCCATTAACACACCTCATTGCGTCAAGTTTCGGCAGAATTGCACGCGCTTCAGCACTGAGCCAACTGAATCTGACATTCGACATAGTTCAGTTAAACGTGCCACGGGAAGGCACTTGCCTTCCCATGACATCAGGGTGACCTTACAAGTATACGTAAAGGAAATATACGTATGGCAGATGTACGTACGCAAGTGTACGTAAGCAAATGTACGTAAGCGCACATGCACGTATGACAATCGTACGTAAGCGCAGATGTACGTATGGCAAATGTCCGTAAGCGCAAATGTACTTATGGCAAATGTACGAATGCGCAAATCTACGTACGCGCAAATATACGTAGGCACAAATGTACGTAAGCGCCAAAGTACGTATGCGCAAATGACGTAAGCGCAAATGTACGTATGCGCGAAAGTACGTAAGCTCAAATGTACGCATATGTGTGCAAATATACCAGAATGTATCGCAAACATTTTCGCACACAACTATCACCTTTGATCGTCAACACTCTCACGCAACACCCCACCCCAAATCAGACATACACGCACACATATTTACAACACTAGTTTCACACTAACATACTCACAACTAGCAATATCAGAAACAGGTAACACCAGCGTAGGTCCGGATAACATACATGGCTCATTTTTCAAACACCTTCCAAGACAAGCACTACACGCACTTCTCGACACACACACAACACAGCATGGACAACCCACAAATGCCCACAACCTTGGCTAAACGTTCTTCTCATACCTATCACTAAACCAAACAATGGCCCAACTCTGCGACTCAAACCGTCCTATCGCTCTAATCAGCTGTTTTGTAAACTATTCGAACACCTTGTAAAAAAACGCCTTCCTTATATCATTCGAACACAAATACTAGACTCTCCTGTACAATCAGGCTTTCTTCCTTGCCTAGATAATCTCTCCTATCTTATCACACACATCCAGGAAGCGGCGACGAGGAAACGTTCCACTGTCGCCGTGTTCCTGGACCTAAAACACGCCTACGACACCATCAACATAACAACATTACCACAACACTTACATACCATAGACATACAGGGCCGACTATTACACTATCTCCATTTTTGCTTACTAAATTGATTATTTCAACTCAAAATTGGGCCCCACATTTCAGCCACTAAATTCCCAACCACCGGTTTAATGCAAGGCTCAGTTCTTAGCCCTCTCCCCTTCACTATCGGTTTAAATTCCGTCATCACCGACAACGTTTCGACCAAAATTGCACTCTATATAGACGACATTGTACTATGGACTTCACACCCAACACCAACCCACACAATAGCAACACTACAACACGCACGTACAAATTTGCACAACAAACTCCCATCACTAAAGTTACACATCGCACCACACAAATTCAACTGTATACTCTTCGGCTATAAGCGACCCACATATTTACAATCACTTAAATCATACCACACACCCATACCTTTCGCTAAGACAGCAAAATTCTTAGGCATCACATTAGACCCACGACTTACTTTTCGGTCACACATATTAAACATTTAAAAACGAGCATCAAAAAGAGTGAACATTCTACGAGCAGCATCCGGCACAAATTGGGGCTCCGACAGAAATACACTACTGACCCTACAAATCAATCATTCGGCCAATTATGGAATACGGATCTACACTTTTCGAAAACCCTTCTCCATCAACGCTCCAAATTCTTGACAAAACTGAAAACTATTGTCTCAGAAATACTACTGGGAAATGTAGTACATCACCCTCACTTGCTCTTCACAAATACAACCACACACCACAATTACAGCACAGACGGACAGAAACACTCCTTAGACATCACTGCAAACACAACTCATTAAACAACATCCATGCACTCAGGCACTAAAATTCGCAACAAACGTAAACAGCAACTCATGAACAAGCCACCACTCAAAACAACAATAGGATGCTGCATGCACCAGCACGCAAGTAAATCACACATCAAACGTTCGACCTCAAAACCGCTCGCACCACCCACTGCACGATGGAAACACCAAACACCCACAACACTCTTTCTCATCGACAATCCAAAGCACACTTACACAGACACAGAATTACCACAACCTTTTCGGCAATTCATATCACAATACCCAAATTACAATATCATCTACACCAACGCTCCAAATCACTCACAACACAGCAGACGGGCACAGCGGCAATGTTGTACCCAGGTACAGCACCGCCCTGGGTCATCTTGCATGCCCGTCTGCCCGATACAGCATCTACCTACACATCAGAATTATACGCTATCTTCTCGGCCTACTCCACTATCTACAACACAAAAATTGAACACAACATCATAGCCACAGACACCAAATCAGCAATACAAAGCATAACACCCCACACCACATTCAAACACTCTCTCATCCCCAAAATATTACGCATACATAATAAACTAACCACTTAACAACAACCACTTCTTCTTTGGATCCCGATCCACGCAAGCATACATGGCAACGAACACGCAGACATTGAAGCAAACTTAGCCACAACACTGCAACGAACCACGCACTGCCCATACTCGCAATCTGACTATTACCGAACAATACTCCAGGCAATCAACAAACACATTCAACAAACGTAGGAATCCACCAGAACACGACTCCACGAAATACACCCCAAACACGAACACTGGCACACTATCAATCAAAACACCACACTTAAAAACGAACACTGACACGACTGCGCATCGGACAAACAGCACTCACCTACTCTTACCTCATATTAAAACGTCCACTACCACAATGCACAACATGTCATCAACGACTTACAATCAAACACATACTCATACACTGCACAAAATACACTAACGAAAGACAACATATCACGAACTACCGCACTACAAACAACATCCCACTAAACATCACCACTCTCCTCAACGACGAACATCCAAGATTACACTAAGATATCTTACACTTTCTTTCTGTTACACACATATTTCATGACCGTTAAAAAAGAAAAAAGGAACGAAGAAAAATGCAAGGAAGCATTTTTAAAAAAGAAAAAATATAGTAAAAGACTCGGAAAGACAACAACAAAAACCATACGATATGCTAAAAAGAAAAGAGAAAAACTAAAACGAGAACTACTCAACTATAAAAAAGATAATCAATGTTCGGAAAGTGCATGACATGTCGTATTTACTGACAAGTACATCCACGCAGCTGGTGGCTATTATTGCACAGGATGGAAGTGAATAAATAAGTCAGCTGAATGGCAAAGGACGTAGGGATAAAGGACGTTGCATTCTAGAGCACTGCAGCCAGTCGGCGCCGGCTCAATAGACTGAAACAAGGACAAGGGTAGGTATCAGGTCAAGGAATGGAAGGGTGCTGAGAAATCAAGGGCAAGGTTCGTCCACATACATTATACAATACAAAGTAATGATGAATAATGATGTGATTGCTCGGATTCGTTCGTGCGCTGTCTTGATTGCTGGTTCACTTTTTTCGTATCATACTGAATCCAATTTATATTGCGCTGTTTCATTTCTTGAGTGTAGGTTTTTCTAGGTTGCGAAAATTCTTCTCGATGGCAGCACAAATTTCAGGTTTTCAGGTTGATTGCAACAATAGATCACGAGACCGCGAAATTCGAGCGCTTTTTCGCCATGCTGCTTTTGCACTTCTTTTTGCCATTGAAGTAAACCTTGATTAAATATAAATTATAATCCACACATGGCTCTCGCAAGATGCTACTGATGTCATCACTAATTGCATGTGTACAGCATGCAGGTTGAAGAGTAAGCCTGTCAGATACAAATGCCCTGCCTTATTTCATTCTGCCAAAAAGGGTTCTTTTTCAAGAGCGAGAGATATGCGTCTTTCCCTAGCGGACTCTTAAGTCGAACTCAGTCTATTGCACGTATGTCCTTTGAAATGTTCTATGGCGATGCCTAACTCACCACTACACCCCAATCCCCAAACATGCACCGTCCGGACAGACAATTCGTCACTACTTCATCACCTTCGGCCTCCGACTAGCTTTTTACTTCAACTCTACGGCAGCTCAGCTCAATTCTACTCATCTCAACTCATCTACCTTCAAGACGTCTTCAACTGTACTTCCGTCAACTTTCAACAAGTCAACTCTATTATTCCTTTCTCGTCTACTCTCCTGAATTAAATACTCCTTACACCCTCTTACTATGTCTATAGCACCAACACATCTACATTTATACACACAGCAACAGCCGACATCAGCGACACGGTGACAGGCTGGCCAAATTAACACACATACACACACACACACAAACACACACGCACGCACGCACGCACGCGTAAACGTAAACGTAAACATAAATACATAATAAATACGTATGCATACGTAAAAAATACGTAAACATAGAAGTATGTGAGCGCAAATGTATGTAAACATAAAAACATGTAAACGCAAATGTACGTTAGCGCAAAATTGCGTATGCACAAATGTACGTAAGCGCAAATGTATTTATGCGCAAAAGTACGTATGCGCAACTGTACGTATGCGCAAATGTACGCAAGCGCACATGTACGTATGTGCAGTTGTACGTAGGAGCAAATGTACGAAAGCGCAAATGTACGTAAGCGCAAATGTACTTAAGCACAAATGTACGTAAGCGCAAATGTGCGTATGCGCAGGTGTACGTTAGCGCAAGTGTGCGTAAACGTAAAAGTATGTAAGAGTAAATGTACGTAAACGTAAAAGCATGCCCGCGCAAACGTACGCAAGCGAAAATGTACGTATGAGCCAATGTACGGACATTTACGCATACGTATCTTTGCGTTTGCGTACATTTGGTTAGGTACATCTGCCATACGTACATTTGCTCTTGCATATATTTCCTCTTACGTACATTTCCTCTTACGTACATTTACCATGAGTATATTTTTCATATGTACTTTTGTGCTAAGGCATATCTGTGCTTACATACACCACACTTACTGTTATGCATACATACATTTGTTTACGTGTACATGAAACACGTAAATTCGAAATACGTATGTATGAAACACGTGCATTTGAAGCACGTACATTTGAAACACATACTTTTGAAGCACTTACATTTGAAATCCATAATTTGAAACAAGTACATTTGGCTACGCACATTTGCCTACGTACATCTGCCATACGTACACTTGCATTTGAGTTACATAACTTTGCATTTACATACATTTGCTCTCACGCACTTTCGCGTTTTGCGCACATGTACTTTTGCGCTTACGTACCTTTACACTTATGTATATCTGCTATGCGTACTTATTTCCGTTTACGTACATATGCGCATACGTTCATTTGTGCTTGCATACTTTTGCGCTTACGTACTATTGCGCTTATGTACATTTGCGCTTACGTACCTTTGCGCTTACGTATTTTTGTGGTTACGTACATTTGCTTACATACGTTTGGAATACTCATAATTGATCTTACGTACATCTACCAAAAGTACATTTGCCATACGTACTTTTGCGTTTTCCTACATCTGCGCTTACGTACATCTGACATACGTGCTTTTGCACTATTTGTACATATGTACATTTCCACTGACATACTTTTGTGCTTACGTATGATTGCAATTACGTACATTTACGCATACATACATTTGCGCTTACGTACATTTGCTCATACGTATATTTGCATTTACGTACTTTTGCGCTTACGTACATTTGCGCTTACATACATTTGCGCATACGTACATTTGCGCTTAGGTACATTTGCGCTTACGTAATTTTGCACTTACGTACATTTGCACTTAAGTACATTTGCTTACGTACCTTTGCCATACGTACATTTGCTCTTACGTACATCTGTCATACGCACATTGGCCATACGTATATCTATGCTTACGTACATCTGCCATGAGTACTTTTGCGCATACGTATATTTGTTTACGTACATTTGCTCACATACATCTGCCATACGTACAATTGTCATTACGTACATTTGTCTAGAATCGAGCAGCAGTGCTTCCGATTTCGGTATCAGCATACTGGTGTGTCAAAGTATGCAACACTAAGCTCTGATATACCTCTTTATGTCCTCCATGCTTTTTGTGATTCTTGTAAGTTTCTTTTCAATTTATTTCACTGGGAACATACTAGGGTAACATTTATACTCATCCTCTTATAATACATCGATCAACATGTCTAGCAAATCAAGGAAAGTTAACTCACCACTTCTTATTAAATTTAACACTGCTCCTACTCTTATACTAATCATTTACTTAATCTTCCCGTTATACAGATGACGTGTTTTCAAAATTGGAATACTAAGATGCGAACCGGCACATCTAATACGCTTTCCTACGATAACGACATGACTGACGAAAACATTCCTATGCAAACTCAATAGAACTTCTTTTGTCCAAACTTAAAGTCACCAACTCTAGCTAAGTATCTCACCATTCATCTACGTATTTCCAAAATATTTTAACGTATTCACAATCCCGCAGCTGGTGTATTAATGTGTCCCTTTCCCGCTGGCATCTTCAACATATGTCAGAAACCAAAGCTTTCATGCGCTATAAAAGCACATTTGTGGCAAGTATGTTAGCTATGATTTTATGCTGCAACATTTGATGTTGAACCGAAAGTGTATTCCGGTAGATAGCTGCATATGTATCATTCCAATCAATACCACCTAACTCCATTTCCCCAAAACCCTCCCAAATGTTAGGACTATCTTGGTATTTACTTTCAAGAAGTGTTGTGTAAAATACATTAGCGCCACGACCCGACACGGAAGGACAGCAGTATGTCCTTCCTGTTGATAAGTATTTGATTAAGGAAATAAAATTTGGTACAAATAATGCTGGTCTAAGTGCCTGACGTAATGAATGATATTGCATTCAGTCTATAGTATCTCGATGAAACCGGTGCATGTAAATGTTGAACACGCCTTAAGTTACTTGGTGATGACGATTACAAGGTATTCATTATGCAGACTGGTATTGATTGATTACTAAATATGTGTTGCAAGAATTGGCTCGGTTCCTGAACAACGTCAGGTAGCTTTAAACATGGTGTAGTTCACATGTAGTTTATTTGCAGGATGTGCATTGTGTGGTGTATCCATAATTACTAATGCCTAGGTTGTGTTTTATGAATACTGTTGTGTCTTGTTCGATAATTGATTCCTCATATAAATGCACATTAATTTATTTTGTGAAGAAACAAAGTATTGTATACATATTTCAACTCACAGCTTGTGATCAAGCATCTTGCTACTGCCATTATGCCTAACTTTCTCCTAGTTTTCGCAACTATATATTCTATATGATCTTTCCATGTTACGATTTCATCAATAATGACAACGATATATGTGATTTCCTGTTTCTGTCAACTTTTAGAGAATTTATGGTTATATTGACGTCATGATTTGGAGTACCTGAATACATTTGTTATGTTGTTCTTGTGACATTGAATGATAATCTACTAGCTTCAATAATCATGGATACTAGCCCTGTTTTATGCCAGAAATCATCCGCTGGGCATCATAAGCGAAATGAACTATGCTTACATCTGGTATATACGGGTGCTGTCATTGGTGCAATTGATTTACAGCGAGCATCTCAACGATCAGCCCTGATGTTTCCCAACAGTTGGCTGCTCAGTAAATCTAGTGCGCCATCATTTGCAACCAGCTGCGTATGCCCAGCTAGGTGACTGGAAAACCAGTTCACATTGGTCCCATGAAGTTGATGTGGTGTTCATGATGTGTTGTGTGGTGATCTGTGCTTTGTGGTAACCAATACCGGCGATGTGTTGTGTGGTGACCGCCGCAGGAGGTGTGTTGTGTGGTGACCGCTGCAGGTGTGCTATGCGATAACCGTAGCATGT
The DNA here is from genome assembly GCA_034440615.1 of Ashinkailepas kermadecensis. Classification (NCBI taxonomy): domain Eukaryota; kingdom Metazoa; phylum Arthropoda; class Thecostraca; family Neolepadidae; genus Ashinkailepas; species Ashinkailepas kermadecensis. The sequence goes on along the minus strand of JAOTOM010004746.1, from coordinate 185,814 downwards.
GATGTGCTATGTAGTGACCTCTACAGGCGGTGTGTTGTGCTGTGACGGCTAACGGCTACAGGTGTTGTGTCGTGTGGTGGCTGCCACAGGTATTGCGTTGTATGGTGATCGCTACAGGAGGTGTGCTATGCGATGACCGTTGCATGTGATGTGCTATGTGGTGACCTCTGCAGGCGTTGTGTTGCATAGCGACGGCAACATATGATGTGTTGTGTGGTGACCGCTACAGCTGGTGTGCTATGTGGTGACCGCTACAGGAGATGCGTTGTGTGGCGACCGCCACAGTTGGTGTGATGCATGGTGACCGCTACAGGGGATGTGTTATGTGGCGACCGCTACAGTTGGTGTGCTGTATGGTATTTGCGAGATTTAACAAACCGATTCCATGAAATGGATTAATATTTGGTTTGTGTCAGAATACATTCAGATACATTTCACAAACATGAGCAAAAATGAAAGCGGCAAGACAACAGTATACAGGGGAAAACCGAACACGTGAAGTCAATTTATAAGACGTTGTTCAGCATCGCGACGAACTCGCCCCGTGTCCGAGAAGCGGAAGTGGCCGGCGGCAGTAGGTTCCAGGCCGAGGCTGCCCGGAAGGAGAAGGTTCTACGTGACATGCTGAGGCGGAAAGGCGGTGGCTCCAGTGCCCCAGCCACCGTCGCACGAGTGGAGCGCCGGGAGACATCCGACCGCCGGCGGAACAGAGAACGGATCGCCTCGGGGGCTCGCGGATCATTCAGGGCTCTGAACACGGCGATGTTGTCGCGATGGGTGATGAGGTCGCGGACACTGCGCCAGCCCAGCGTTGCCACTGTCGGCGAGATATGATCACGACGACGAGCCCCTACGACGATCCTAACCCCGAAATTGATCGCCTTCTGCACTCGTCCAAGGTGACATTGGGCAGCCCCGCCCCATACAGTGAGGCAGTATAGGATGTATGGAAAGACGTGAGACTGAATTAGGAGTTTGCGTGCTTCGGGTGTGAGATGGTGACAGATATTGTGGAGACAGAACAAGGTGGAGTTGCACTTTTTGACAACGTGGGATATGTGCTCCTCCCAGGATAGGGTGCGGTCAATGATGACTCCCAGCATCTTCACGAATGGCGAGGGGGTTAGGACGTGACTGCCAATGTTGAGTTGGTAGGATGTGGCTTTTTTTAGGGATTGGGTCGTGCCGACAAGCAGTAGGGTAGTTTTAGTGGGGTTCATCTTCAAGGAGTTGGATGTGAAGTAAGACTGAATAGCAAGGATGGTGTTCTCCTGCCGGGATTTAAGAACGGGTAATTCATCAGGATGTGCAGAGTCTAGCAGCTGGGTGTCGTCGGCATATGATACCAGACGTCCGTATGGAAGGTATGCTGGCAGGTCATTCATGAAGATGCTGAACAGCAAGGGACCAACCAGGGATCCCTGAGGAACACCATGGGATAGCGGAAGGGATAGAGAGCCGCCCCTCACCACCTGCCGCCGGTCAGTAAGGTAGCTGTCAAACCACCTCGGGTCGACGCCGTACCACTGCAGCTTCCGCAGGAGGATATCATGGTCGACGCTGTCGAATGCTTTGCTTAGGTCGATTGAGATGACCGAAGCGATATGACCAGTGTCGACACGACGTGTGATCCACTCGACAGCGTCGACCAGGGCGTCCTCCGTCGAATGGCATGGCCTGTATGCATACTGGGAGGAGGAAAGAATGTGATTAGTGACTAGATAAGAGGACAGCTGGATACATACTACTTTTTCACATAACTTGGATAAGACTGGCAAAATAGAGATTGGACGAAAGTTACTGGCGACATCGCGAGGCCCAGATTTGTGAAGTGGAACAACCGAAGCAGTTTTCCACGAGGTAGGGAACACGCAGGAGACGACAGAAGTGTTAATGATGTGAAGTAGGTGAGGCCCGAGAACCGGAAAACAGTTGCGGAGAGCGTGCAGTGGTACGCCATCGACGCCAACCGCTTTCGACGAAGACATCTGACATATGGCTCTGAATAGTTCGGGCAGGGTCACCGGGTGTAGCCGGAGGCCGGTGGTAGTCACACAAGGTGGTCGCGGAGGGATGAGTGGAACGCCGCGGTTGCCAGCAACGAGATCAGCGGCAATGCGTGGGCCCACGGAAGCAAAGTGACGATTAAATTCGTCCGCCACCGTCGCTGCCAGGCCCCTCACGGCCCCCTCCCCTCCCCCGGCCGGTCGGAGCGCAAAGTCCCGGATGTGGCGCCAGAAATTGGCACGGTCTGTCAGCATTTGCGCACACACAAAGTCACGCCTGGCTTTTGCAAACGCACATTTCACACGGTTTCGCAGCCTCCGATAAGCTACCAAGTAATAATCCGTGCGATAGCTCCGCCATGACTGAAAAGCCTGGTCACGGTCACGCATGAGCTGCAGCAGGTACGGACTGTCACCTACCCACGGGCAACATGCCCGGCGAGGGTGGACGGTCTTGAGGGGACAATACACGTTCACCGCCACATGCCACAAGTGCATGAACTCCTTTAGTTTCGCGTCCACCCCCGCTGCCCGGTACATACTGCTCCAGTCCGCCTGCAAGAAATGAAGGCACAAGGCGTCCCAGTTAACTTGCGCCAGGGGCGATAGGTGAAGGACGCCCAGCGACACCGCAGCCCGCGGTAGGGCACGCGCACAATTATTGTCAGATGGTCAGCAATCGGTACGAGCGGCAGCTGAATGGCCGACTCAATATCCGGGACATTGGTGATGATATGGTCCAGCAGTGTTGCCGTCGGCCACAGATGGGTCGGCTGCCGGACAAACTGAGAGAGGCCGAGATCCTGCAGCACCTGTCCGTAGCGACGAACACCGGGGCAGTCGGAACGAAGAAGGTTGATGTTCATATCGCCCAGGCAAAAGGTTGGCTTGCCGATACTGATGGCGGCACGCAGCTGGTCTTGTAGCTCGTTCAGGCCGTCAGATACGGGCTTCGATGGCGGGCGGTAAACCACCCCCACAGTGACAGCACGGCGTCCCCCGCCACTCACAGACACCCACAGCGTCTCGCAGGACGAACCGGTACTTGATATAGGCAGCAGCTTCATATTGAATTTTTCCTTACATAGGATGGCGACGCCACCGCCTCGGGCTGCAGCAGCTGGACGGCCGCGGCCCGACTGGGCCGGACGGTCACAACGCACTAGTTTATAGCCTGGAAATACTAGGATTCTGTCGGACACGGCAGAAGAGAGCCAAGTTTCGGATAAGCACATAAGGTCTAGTTTGTGTTCTTGCAGAGTGCGAAGAACACAGTTCATTTTCGGCACTAATGACTGGACGTTAGCATGTCCAATCGCCAGGGTGCGCACCGGCTCAGGGCAGGTGGCAGGCACGCAGCGTATGCTGAGTCTGACCGATGGTGAGGCGAGACGGAATGACGAAAGAAGAAGGGAGCCTGTCGCGGAAACGCTGTTGATCCGTGACCCGGTTCATGCGATGTCGCCGCTGCTGAATACGACATCCGGCGCGGATTTCTTGGCCGGCAGTCTCCTGTACTACCACCGGTCCCGTGGACGGAGAGTGGAACGAGCAAGATGGGCGACACTCTACACGACGGGGGGCTTCCCCAGTGCCGGGAGTGGTATGCAGAGCAGCACTCCTTTGAGATGATAGTAATGCTCGTTGCAGGGCTCTCCTCTTCACCTGCTGTCCGCCCCGGCATCCTCGCCTCCTCAGCCGTCGTCGGCGTCCGACCGGGACAGATTCGGCGGGGCGGACCACGCCAGCGGACGGCTCGGCAATGTTGACGTTAGCGCCGGCCGCAGCCGGGCTCGGCTGGCCCGGGTCGGTACTGACTTCCGGACACGCAGACATCTGCGGCGGCTGTCCTAGGGGGGAGGTTGACGGGGGTGGAGGGGTGCGAAAAGATTGATGGAGGTGTTCTTGCGCGTTTGCGGCTGGTGGCTGTTCGGCGGCTGGAGGACATGACGATAGTTCTGTACTTTTTGCTGGTTTCTCGGAAGCTTGCACTGATGATGAAATTTCGATGACAGGACCGGGAACTTGGTTTAATTATGAATCTTGTCACACGCTTACGAAGGTTTTCTCGGAAAATGTGGCTTGCCCCCACACAATACACGCATCAGCACAGCTGAATTATCCAAAACTTGATAAGGCGATTTACGGATGATTAAAACACTCACAGTTCACGGCGGCGTCACACAATCACGGTAAGAAGTTCGCATTTCTATAAGCACACTATGAAACTGCGGTGTTTACTTGCTCCGGAGAAAACTAAGAAACGATGTGGAGCGGCCGGGGGTCGCTATCAAGCGCCCGCCACCCGGCCGTGAGTGGTCACACTGCTACAGTTCGTGTGATACATGGTAACCTTTGCAGGAGATGTGTTGTGTGGTTACCCCTACAGTTGGTGTACTATGTGGTGACCGCTACAGGTTATGTGCTTTGTGATGACTTCAACAGGCGGTGCGTTGTGTAGCGACGGCTGCAGATAATGGGTTATGTGATGACCGTTACAGGTATTGTGCTGCATGGTGACCGCTACAGGAGATGTATTGTGTCTGATTGCTTACGGCTGTACTGGTCTGCATTGCTTCAGCTGAAGCTGGTCCACATCGAATCTCCGAGCGGCACTCGGCTGGCCCAGTGGACCGACGTGACTGGTCAGAGTGCACTGGTACAGCTGGAGATGCAGCTCTCGCAGGAGCCTGTCATGGTGAGAAAAGTGCTCAGCCGCGTCAACTATTTCCCACCGGGCATCGCGAGCTGCTATGCGCCATGCCGAGAGGACGTCCTATGACAAAAAGCTTCTAAATATTCCGAAATAATTTTGTTTTACTTTTTCGTGTGTCGTCTTTATATAATCTTGTGCGTTCTCCCCTCGAGATGGATACTACTTAAATGGACGTATCCATGACCACTGATGCATCAATGAGATAAAGGCATCGTTTCTTCAGAGTTCACTAAAGGGATAATACATAAAGAAGGAGAGACCTCAGAATGAGACCGTGACCTGCATTCACCGGCATATTTTATGTCATGCTGTGTAAGTAAAGGCATGCATATCGAATTTGGGATATTCTCCGTTTTCCTTCCGTTTTCGGCACCCATGCGGCAGTTTTCCGCCGCGCATACGATTATCTTTGTGCGATCCTCCGCATACGATTTTCCGTTGATTCTCTTTGTGCACACGGTGGAGCTGTCCGATTTATTTTCCTGTATGTATGCAGTAGGCGAACGTGGCCAAGGAACAGGACGTCCAGTGAAACGGGGCGAGGCTGTGCTAGGACGTGCCGCCGAGCCTGTTTGTCTTCTTTCTGCTACTCGGCGAATCTACCAAATTTATTTCGCAATAACTGCTGTAAATAAGGATCAGAATCGATTTCGGAATCTTCATTTCATGCAGGGTGAATGGAAGATCGAGGTGCAGACTGCTAACAACCAAAAGCACACCAAGACGTTCAAGGTCGAGGAGTACGTGCTGCCAAAGTTCGAGGTCAACATCAAGGGCCCGCCGTATATTCTTGGCGACGCATCGGAGGTGGTCTGGAAGGTGTGTGGAAGGTGAGTACTCGGTAAAGCCAACGATGTGTGAGCATCATGCATTTTCGCTTGGGCCCTCTAACCAACATCGGCTTACCATGAACGCCGCATTGACGTTCTAGTCCCCGCAGAGTCTCCGACTTCAACACAAAAGGATCATCCAACCGCCTCAGTGCCTGCCTGAAGGCCCGTGCAGCCGTCTCATTGATCAATGTAGCCATTGTGCAGGATCCAGCCGGTATGGGAGTGAAATGATGCGTGCCATCGGCATGCATGCGATTGTCAACAATTGCGGTGCGCCTCTGAAGAAGTACGGTGGGCTAGTTGGAGTTTCCACTCGCCCTGACCTTGGCTGAGTTGGACGGTTATCTATGCTCAGTGTCTAATTTCACCGTGTGGTGGCGCTCATGTGCGGCGAAAGAGTGGCCATGTCCGAAAATATGTCACTTTACTCTAAACTCCGCATTTAGGCATGGCCGCGACCATCGCCTCCGCCTCCGCCTCCACCTCCGCGTCCGCCTCCGCCTCCGCCTCCGCCTCCGCCTCCGCCTCCGCCTCCGCCTCCGCCTCCGCGTCCGCCTCCACTTCCGCTTCCGCCTCCGCTTCCGCCTCCGCCTCCGCTTCCGCCTTCGCCTCCGCCTCCGCCTCCGCCTCCGCCTCCGCCTCCGCCTCTCCGCCTCCATCTCGGCCTTCATCTTTACTAACAGTTCACGCCGTGTTATTTCAGGTGCATTATCTAAAGCGCCTTGTTCCAGGTGCCCCTACAGAAAACGGGTGGCAGACTCGATAGCACTCGGTCACTTATCAGCTGCTGGTAATACTGATAATGCTGGCAATGCTACTGGTCAGCTGAAGGTCTCACCTACGTGCTACCCTCAGCAACTTGTTCCAGGTACACCTACGGGAAGCCAGTGTCGGGCTCGATAACACTCACAGTCACCTACCGCGACGAAGTACACCTGAAACAAACCAAGCACGTAAGTGTTCTTTGTTCCTCCTTGTTAACACGTGAGCAAAAAAATATCCCATGTTGTATCCCGGATTAAAATTGCCTAGAATTGAAGTTCTTACTTTCTAGATTTATAACTGAGTTCAACATGTAAAATTAGTGCTGCATCAAAAGGTCATTCTCATTTAGTTCTGCCGTAACACATGACTAGTGAATTATGTTGTGCATTTGGCCAACCGCGCACTGTGTCAGAATGACAGACATTTTGCGCTGGAAGACTTCATGACTGCATACACTGCTGGAGACCTGTCCACAGACACTTGGTGGGACGGGTGCACGAAACATGTTAGATCCGCAATACATTGTGCACACCATATAAGCTGAATGTTAACTCGCCCCGTCGTTCCGGTCAGAGCCTCACACCCCGTCACGGGGTGGCGAGTGGGGTGGGGTGGGGTGCGGTGGGGATGGGGGGCATCCTACGTGTTAAACTCAATATCAGTTATCTGCTGTCTGTACTGCAGGCGCAGTGATGTTTTCTTGCGACAATGTTGTACTGCGTCTTTTGAAATACTGTTCCATATTCAGGATATTCAGATCGGTGTGAAGCAACTGAACCGGGAGAAAACCCCCGATTATCACGTAGCTATATATCTGGCCATATACACCCAGTAATCCGGAGTTTCAGCTTTGTTTGACCTTGACGATATCACTGGATTATTGAACTTTAAATCCTATACAGTCATATCTTGTCAGCTGCGCCCTCCTAGCGCCTCACCAGAACGAAATCCCGTGAAGGACGTGCTACTAGAATACTTCTTAGATTGTTTATAGAATCAACACGAAATCGGCTAGTGGTAAGAAACAAAGCTGTATTTCCAGATGAAGAAAGCTGTATTTCAGGCTATTTTTCGTAAAGTAATCGTGAAACTAGTTGCCCCACAGGTGTGCCACCATTCTGTCGAGGCTTCAAGGTCAAATTTCTGACAACTTTTCCACCTTACAACATTCTATCTTCTCCTTCTAGTGCCATTTACATCATGGCTACGAGTACCTTTACCTGCCTACCTTTATCGCATGGCTACGCTTCAGTGGCCTAGGATGTTCTAAGAGTTGGGTGAAGAGGACAAATCGTACTTGTTGAAGTGTTTTACTCTACACCACGATAGTAAAGTTACAGTGCATGTGGTGCACCAGGATTTGCATCAGGGGGGGGGGGGGAGACATCTGCAGCTGCCCACTTACCCCATTTAGGAAAATTTCACCGGATTTCGACTACATTTTGTCAATGGAGTCTATTTTAATGTATTATTTACTAAGATTATTAGTCAGAACTTATTTTTCCCGTAGAGGGAGTCCCACATACCATCATCGTTTATATGTCACCATATTTTAACCCCCTCCCCCTGTTCAAAGGATTTTCTTGCATCCCTTGAAAAATCAGCTTACACTGCTCATCTTGCACATGTACAAATCACTTTGAAATGTTACAATTTTCAATTTCACTTGCTTCAGTCTATAACGCTCATTCAATTCCACGCCAACGTCCGTGCATGTTTTCACCCGCCTTGCGCATTCTGCGGATTCGCCACACGTGCGATTCTACGGTTTCTGCTAAGCCCTCTATGTTTTGCTACTTGCTGCCAATTAATAGTCTTGCGCCATATTTGACGTCATGGAATGCTTCGCGTCGGGTTTCACTGGTGAAGTTCGATTAATTTAATTGGAAGATGATCTCTCTTCTTCCCATATTTTCTAGTGAAAATGAAATCCCGATACTCTTCTCAGCTTTGATGTACTGAATCCTTTTGCGAAAATATGCTTCTATTTAGCTCGCGAACTGACCGCTGATCTGTTGTTTTGCTTAGAGCCCGTTGCGTTTCATTCCGTCCGCAGATCTGCTTGAAAACCTCTGCACCTGTTTTAGGGTCCTGGCATATTTTAGAAACAGCGGCTCTTTTTAGGGCTTTGTTGCATTTTGTGGCCCACGATGTTCTGAGGAACTGTCTCGTTTCCGAAGATCACGATGTGTTTATTTAGTGCTCCGGCTGTTGCACCACGTGACTTTTTGCGGGCCCAGCCTGCTCTGTGGCCCTCATTCTGTCTATAAGGCCCCGGTATACTGTGAGGGCCTTCGCAAGTTTCGTGGCCCCGTTGCATACATTTGAAGCTCCGGGTGTGACTTTGGGGCCAAGTGCGATTTTGTGAGACATGGCGCGTTTTTTTCGGGCGCCGCGAAGTGGTTTCGCGGCCCCGCTGTATCTATTTGGGGCATCGACGGGAATTTAGTGGGTTTCAGTGTCATTTATGGGACTTTGACCCGATTTTGGGGGCCCCAGTGCGATTTATTTTAGGCCCGGAGGAAATTCTTGCGATCCCTGTGCAATGCTTGGTGGCCTACCACTTCTTAGGTGGGAGCAATTTCCCCTATTTGCTTCCCTTGGGTTGCCACTGGATAGGAGTCATGCGAAATAGGACACACGGCCTATGTTAAAATAATTCAAAGGATTTTTTTGTGTATGGTAGTTAAAAGTGGTTACTATTCTGTACCCCTGGGAGCCATACGACCTTGCTGCAGTTGCATCCTCAAGCCCCAATAGCCAAGCAACCCACCGTTCTGCGCCCTGTTCATCCACCTGTGCGGCATTCTCCTGGCGAGCTCCAGTTGCTCTGCGATCGTCGTGGATGATGGTGCAGCCACCAGGTGGTGACGGCCGATGGCTGTGTTGACACTTGCGGGTGGCCAGTGACGATGGTGGCGCCGCGCCGGCAGACGGACGGCGAGTGCGCCCAGTTCAGCTGGACCGGCCACCAGCTGCAGCTGGACGACCGCACTGTCAGGCCGCACGAGTTCCGGCTGACGGCCGAGCTCACGGAGGACGGCACCGATGTGGTGCTCACCGACCGCCGCCGGTTCTCGGTCGACTACACCCGGCTGAAGCTCTCTGCCGAGGACAAGCTCCAGAAGTATTTCAAGCCGGCGCTGCCCCTCACTGACCAGGTGATGCATGACCTGTGGCTGGTCGGTGGCCTGCCGGCGGTGTGGAGCCGGCGTTCGGCTTTTGCGCTGTTCGCTGGTGAAACATGAAGCAGTGTCTTAATTCTTTTCGTTTCTAGCTTTGCTCTTGGACTTAAATTTGCATTGTGCATGCGACAGTGTTAGAAGGAGTCTTTCAAAATGATCTGAGCACTTACCCATGCAAATTTGAGGACAAACCAACGCGATTCTAAATAAGAAAGGAAAACGTGGCATTCCCCGTTTTGGACTTCACAAGAGTTTTTCGCTTTTAATACTGAAGACAATGGCGTAGATACGTGCGGGATTTCTTGTCACGGCAAGTTCACGACAGTTCGCCGCGTTATTTCGCCGCGTCCGCTTCTCTGAAGTCCGACCGTGGGTCTTAAGATAGCCGGAGGTGATCGGAAACCATTCCATCCTGGAATCAGGCACACCATGCCGCACATTACGCTTATTTTGCTCTGTCATGCAAGGGAAGAAAAATATTCCTTTTCGAGATATCGTCGCGCAGAATTTCCATCCACCTCATTGTATTGTTCTAGCATCGCCATTGCATCGTGGGAAGCATACGGAAATGGTGTCACCACCTTTACAATGTAAAAGTCCGCAGCTATGGTATAGATTAACGATCGTAATAATTTAAATGCCATGATTTTTAACATTGCTGGAAATGCGTGCTAACTTGATAACATCGCTCCAGGTAATGTCATAGGAGGAGGTAGACAGACCAGAACTTTGTGAATTAACAAGTAGGTTCCGTGAGAACAAGGCTATATGACCTACTCGTTGATTGTTGAACATTGTTGTAAAGTTGTAAAGTTGTTGAAAGCCTTTTAGCTGTCTGGTCAGGCCGCTCAAACTGTTTTTTTTCCTCCTGGCTGAAGAATATTCGGTCGGTGTTTAGGTTCACGTCCAAAACAAATATAAGCTGAAGTAATGAATTGTGTTGAACTGTGCGCAAGGATGATAGGATTTTAAGTAATGCAGTTATCGTGGTGATCTAAGTTACACGCATTCCTAGCTTGCAATTGTCCACGTCACTACACTATGGTGTAATCTGTATTTCGAAATAAAGTAGATAAATGCGTATAATTTTTCACTTCATTTCTCACTGTCGAATTTCCTTGCTATTCATTCTGGTTTATCCTTTCCAAGATGGCGCTCAGTGACCATCACTCTTGCGGGTCGTGTTCGACGGTGGAACATAGCTTCGACAATGCCACAAGCAATGTTTTCGCACTCGCATTGAAAACGAATGCGCCCCTCCGTAGTTGGCTACGTGAATGTTTAAATGTATACCGACTGTGGTGAATGCGAATACCCATTTCGATCTTGAGTTCCTTGCACTGTATTGTGACATTCGTTCCATCTTATTGCTTAAATTCGTACACTGCTTGAGGTTGAACGCAAGAAAAGCTGCCGTAGTTTCCATAGCACTCGTCCGCATCGTAGTAACATACACAATGTAAAATTGTACGCTGGTCAAGCAATTGTACATGTGACAGAGGTGTAGTAATACCGATATTTCCTAGGGTGGGTCTACTCTGTGGCCCTGGGTTGTTGCCGTGCCCATGCTCCGAAACTACCGGACCGAATTTCATCAAACCATCACCAATCGATGCAATGGGTCGATTTCCTTGGGACTTTTGAATATGGCGACTCTCACCGATACGTAAAGCTATTAAATTGCCCCTTAAACTTGCAGCGGCCATTTTAAAACTATTTTGAGAATGTTGCGGTGCCCATGCTCCTAAACGGCTCGACTGAATTTCATGAAACCTTCACCAATCGATGCAGCATAGTCGATTTACTTGGGATTTTACAATACGGTGACCTTGACCTTGACCTAAGGTCGCAAAATAAGTATATCTTCATTTGCAATTATTGCGGTGCCCATGCTCCTAAATTACTGAACCGAATTTCATGAAACTTTCACCAATGGACGAGACATGGTCGATATATTTGGGACTTTTGAACATGGTGACCTTGGCTTTAGGTCAAGGTCACCAAAAAAGCACAAAACAATTTTTGAGACTTTTTATCACGCCCATACTCCGAAACTACTGAATATAATTTCATGAAACCTTCGCCAATCGACGTGACGTAATAGATATACGTGGGGCTTTGAATATGGTGACCTTGACTAGGTCAAGGTCACCAAAATACACAACATATTTTTTAAAGGCTATTTGCCACGCCTATACTCAGAAAGTACTGAACCGAATTTGATGAAACATTCATTAATCGACGTGGAATGGCCTATATACTCGAAACGTTTAAATATGGTGACCTTGACCATAGGTCATGGTCATCAAAAATGCATAAAACTCTTTTTAAGGGTTCTTGCGCCTCCCATGCTCCGAAAGTACGCAACCGAATGTCATGAAACCTTCACCAATCGACGTGACGTGATCGATATACTTGGGACTTTCAACATGGTGACCTTGGCCTTAGGTCAAGGTCATCAAAAGTGCATACAACTCTTTTTAAGGGTTGTTGCGCCGCCCATGCTCCGAAAGTACGCAACCGAATTTCATGAAGCCTTCACCAATCGACGTGGGGTAGGCGATATACTTGGGACTCTTGAATATGGTGATCTTGGTTTTTGCTTAAGGTCATGGGCGGAGCATGGGCGGCGCAACAACCCTTAAAAAGAGTTGTATGCACTTTTGATGACCTTGACCTGAGGCCATGGTCACCATATTAACAAGTCCCAAGTATATCGACCACGTCGCGTCGATTGGTGAAGGTTTTATGTAATTCGGTTGTGTACATTCGGAGCATGGGCGGCGCAACAACCCTTAAAAAAGAGTATTATGCACTTTTGATGACCTTGACCTATGGCCAAGTTCACCATATTGAAAAGTCCCAAGTATATATATCACGTCTCGTCGATTGGTGAAGGTTTCATGAAATTCAGTCGAGCCGTTTAGGAGCATGGGCACCGCAAAATTCTCAAAATAGTTTCGAAATGGCCGCTGCAAGTTTAAGGGGTAATTTAATAGCTGTACGTATCGGTGAGAGTCGCCATATTAAAAATCCCAAGGAATTCGACCCCATTGCATCGATTCGTGAAGGTTTGATGAAATTCGGTTCGGTAGTTTCGGAGCATGGGCACGGCAACAACCCAGGGCAACAGAGTAGACCCACCATATTTCCTACAGCATCGTAGAGTAAATGCTTACGGTAACCGAAAGTACGTATTTATGTACTTCGTTATGGTAGAGTTACCACAGCTGAAGGAATGGCAGGGATATGGGTGATATTGGATATCGGTGCAGGGTTCGCTACACACCGTATGTGTTTGAGTGGAGACTACTTTTATGGATGATTGAAAAAGCCGGACAAGACTAGTTGTATGCAGGTCAGTGCTTTTAACCAGCTTTAGCCGATGAAAGTGTGCAAAACTGGATAATAGTCGATCCATGGGAACTTCATTGTTGCAGCTTTGCATGGAGCCAATACATTAAAAGTAATTTGCATGCTAAATACAATTCCATTTCAATAAAATAAATCTATAATTACATTAAATAAGAGGTGATGTAGGAACGTTTATGCTCTCTGCTCACGTTCCTACCAGCTATTAAGCAATTTAAAGGTAATATATATATATCTAGAATTCATAGGTGAGAGGGCCAAACTACAAAGCATCTGCTATGACTGGCAGAATTTCCAACGTTATCCACTAGAACAGTCGTTTTTTTAGTGCTTAATTCAAGCAGTGAAAATTACTCGATCACGTTCGAACTTTCAGATATTGTTGGGTATCATCTGTTATTTTGCTCCCATCAAAACGTTTGATGATCCTTATACTCAGTGACTGCGGGATCACCAACTCCAAAACCTCACTACTATGGTCTCTCGCAGTGTTTTCTTCCATCCACCTGCCTTAGAACATTTGAAAGACAACCGATCGCAACACATTTACACAAATTAATAGCACAACAAGGCTCGATCACCACGATAGCTTGAGCATATTGCATTCTCACAGCGCAGACTCCTCCACAAATACTTTTCGGCCCGGTCGCTGAGCTTCTGCACCGCTTTCGTCGGAGTCTTGGCTTGTCACCGTTGGATTATTGCCTCTGGCCTGTGGCCATGACAGAGATCATAAGGTGTTCTGCCGTCACACCGGACGATCTAAGGAGGGTTGTGGACGAATTCGCACATGTCATGAACCCAGAAGAGGGGAACAGAGCGGTGCGTAAGCTCGCGACTGGGCCGAAAAGTGTTTGCAGGAAGCTGAAGGTGAATCTTCATGGCGATCGAGCGTTGTTGCTTTGTTGATTGGTGGAAATATGCTGCCATCGGTTGTCTTTCAAATGTGTTGAGGTTTGTATAGCGAAGGTTCCGAATTGGTGGCACCCGCTTTCCCTGAGCACGAAGATCATGAACAATTGCGGTAGGAACAAAATGTCCATTATAATGAACAGCATCTAAAAGTGTGGGTGTCATCGATAATTTTTTAGGTGTATATTAACCACTTAATAACAGTTTTATGGAAAATCCAGGTACAATGAAAAAGACAACAGTTTGAGCTTCGCTCAGGTCCTCCCTTCCATTGGATGTAGTTACTTCAGATCGCTTTTTTTTTGCTAGAACGAAAAATGTCTGACATTTTTCTGGTTGCAGGGCTTCCTAGCTCCTCCACTTCATGTCCTCTCTGAGATCTCCCACCTGAAAACTTGTTTATTCGTTTAATTATTTTGAGTCACAGTGGTCGTACGTCACGGCTAGTGCCATTAGACATGACAGTTATGTGGTGCACCTATACAAGTAGAGCAGAGACGACAGAGAAGAGAAGCAGATCCGAGCTGATAATATAACAAATGTAGCCATGAAAGGTTCATTGTTTCACGGCACACTCCTTCAGTTTACAAACTTTGTGTGCCAGCTGAATTGGAGTTTTGTCTATTTTGACGGTAAGGATAGGGAAAACCAGCGTGTCCGGCTGGTTTTAGTCATGGCTAGTATCGGGTAAGGTCATATGCCTCACGAAGCTTGCCACTCCTACGTTTGAGCTATGCACCCTGTAGGCATGTTCGCTTACGCATGACTTGTATTCCCGGCCTGTGTGTAACGTCGTCACATTGTGCAGATCGCGGTGGAACTTCCCGACGGCAGCCCAGCGGCAGGCGAGCTAGTGAAGTTGTGCTACCAGCTGCACCGCAACGGCTCCACCCACAGCATCTCCAAGTGAGTCGCCGCTGCTCCGCACCAACTTTTAACTGGTTCACATCCGTAAAGAGTGGGTGAGGACAACGCTGCGGCCGCTATAACGCTGATGACATCACATCTAACATATCCACATCACACACTCCGGGTGTATCTGCTGATGTGCCTAGCTGTCACGGCCGCTATAACGCTGATGACATGACATCTACCATATCCACATCACACACTCCGGGTGTATCTGCTGGTGTGCCTAGCTGTCACGGCTTAACTTGCTTTGATCGGTATCACATGAAGATGTGGGAGGAAGTTAGCGGATGTAGATCACGTGTTCCAGAGCTGTTTTTAATACTTGGAGTGTTCGTAAACAGATTATACCGATGAATAACGTGTGAGCACACTGGGCAGAAGTCCATTGTTTATTCCTTGCCGCCATTGCCTGGAGGAACGCATGCAGAATAACTGGCCATGCATAGCCATCGGAATCCTGATTAACATGCACCATACAGAAACAGAAAAAGAACTAATTGCACTGCCACCGCCTCGATCGATCAGCCCTTTATGACTGGCGGTGGCCAGTCGCGCCGCCCACGTCCACTGCCACCGCCTGCTGCGTGTCCAGCGCCCGTACGTCCTGGACTTGAGAGCACACGGCGACGTCCCTGCCCTCGTCGGCGTCAAGGGTGGTGGCGCTGCAAAAGGATGTTGGGTAGATGTAGTGGCAGAAGTAGAGTAATCTCTGTGAAGAACTTCAGACAACCTGTCATATTATATTTGGATTGACATGCGGTGGATGAAACAGTGAAGAGTGAAGAGGCTGCTATGTTAGAGGTTGTATCCACATTGAGACGGAATGTTGTTGTTTTCTAGTACTGCCATAACTCGAATTGAATGGGATAGTTTCAATTGGGGGACCGAGAGGTCCTAGAACCAAAAGGGGCCTATGATTTCCAAGCTGCTTATGGTACACCACGCCGTACACGTAGGCATGGATGGAAATCCCAGGTGTGTTGGGGGGGACCCCCTGGTTCTGTACCCTGCTAATATCATCATTTTCCTAATCAATCTGAAAATATGTCTAGAACATAAGGACTTGGAGCCCCTGGCTTCGTGAGAGATCTCTAGCCCTGCACACAGGACTGTGCAGGATATTTCTTCGACCATAGCTGGTGGTGCGCTTCATGCCTAAAATTGGTTGTGCTGGGTGTTGATACGGCCATCCAAGCGAAAATGGACTTCGTCAATGAACCAAAGGTGCAAATACATCTCGGGTGACTAACACTGCCCAATTAGCTACCTCTAGAAGTTGACTCTGTCCTCACAATTATTCTGAAAAAGAGGTTGAATTGTCGAGAGCTTGTATCAATATAGGTCCTATATGTAATACTTTTGCAGTAGCGTGGCTACAGCCGATTTCTGAGGAAATGCGCCTCGCCGACATCCGTGGATTTTGGGCAATGGGCTCTTGCGCATTTCGAACCACTTTTTCAGTTCTGACTATCCTCTTTTCCTCAGTTGAGCTTTGCCAAAGGGTTGCCTCCACGGATCGTTCTCGTATAATTTATCAGTGACAGTCGAAATTATGTCGCGGCTGGATGTTGTCTTTGTTTTGAAATGACTCCGGAAGTGCAGCTGAGTTCAGATAATCTATTTTTGGGCAAAACGAAACTGAAAGATTTTGATTTTGTGGGTAGTGTTGTACCTAGATAAACAGCAATCAGTATGATGTTAACTGGCACAGCTTCACCCAAAACAAAATCATTGCACGTGCTGTCACGTCGTGCAGTTAAGTTATTATCTTATTTTTCAGTGCCACCTCTTGATCGATTCTAAAAGTGTCAGTTTATGTGAGCACCTTTCATTGACAAAACGGAGAACACAAAGACGTCAGAATTATCGCAACATTGACATCACTTCAGGTTAATGATCGTGGTATTTTCGAAAATTTGAAAAGTTTCAAGGTGTTGGAACTATGACATATAACAGTTGTTGCAGCTATTTTTCCGGCTTGGACTCCCAAGAAGCTCGGTGCGGCCTGTTTAGCTCAGTGGATAGAGCGCTGGCCTCCAAAGGTCTCCCCGTCTTGACACAGCGGGTTTGAGTCGCTTCACAAGCTCGCTATTAACGCCTCCAGCTGGGATGGCCAGTTGGAAACTGGCCAGGCAAAGTCCGGGGTGCAGGCACCAGGCTCCCGCACCCGCTATGTGGGTACGTTAAACTCTCAGTCAACATTGTGCGATAGAATTGGTATTTCCAGATCAAGAGGTGGGTTCAGGGTCAGTGCAACAAGCTTGCGCTTATCACTGACTCTGATACTGTAAATCTCCTCAGCAACAACTCTACTATGTTTTTCGTTATGGACGCTGTATAACCAATGCAGTTGATGTTCCCAAAACCCTAATAACTAACTAACTAAATTTATTATAAAAGAGAAGTTATAAATGGGCAGACCTATTTTGTACGTAATTAATTTTGGACCTAAGGTATGTCAGCCACTTCACATGAATTATGGTCAACATTTGCATGGGGTATGTCAAATTAATAGATGGAAAGGTTCGTTAAGTTGTCTCCATGGTAGCTCAGTTAGTTAGCACGCTGGCCTGAATTAGTCTGCCTTGTTTTGAAGAAAAAAATCCGGCTGCTGGTCGCTTCACGCGCTCACGTGTGACCCTTACAGGGAGTGCCAGTTGGCAACTGACCAGATTAGGCCGGGGACGAGCTATCGGAGCGGCCGTGCGGTACATGACGGCACGTTTAACTATCCATCAAAATTATGCCGTTGAACTAGAATTCATCGATCGGGTGGTGAGTCCAGGGTTCACGCAACAAACTCTGCTCAGCAATAGGACCTTGATCCATGAAGCCACCCCAGCAATAATTCTGACTATTTTTTGCAAACTTTCAACTCGATGTACCCTAATTTGCCGGCTATTCCTGAAAACCCGATGGGAAGGGATCATCCCACTCCCCTTCGCCGTCACGGAATGGTATAGATACTCGTTGACCTGACAGTGTGTGAATATGGCAATGCAATCAAAATATGGTTATTCCTGACTGCAGATGTCACCTTACCATGAACGGCGTGTTTGCAGCCACTATGGACCTCCGGCAGAGTCCGTAGATCCTCCGGAGTCCACCTGCGTCAATGCGACATCAGACAGCCATGGCAAAGTTGTCTTCGCCGTGCTGGTTCCAGATGCCGAGGTGGCGAAAATCACAATAAAGGTATGACAGTGCGGACTGACATGCCCGCGGGCGTAGCAGAGCCGCGTGTAGTGCGGCTCAAGCTGTCAAGCCCGTCTGGCTTGAGATAGTCAGCTTGACTGATAGTAAGCTTAATGTTGCACTCGAACAGATTAAGCAACCGTAAGATTGTGTAGCTCACTACTGCATGTCGCTTTTAAATACGGCAACCTCCGGGCGGCAGCGTTACTCCTAACGGATACCTGGAAAAGGGAATGTCACTCCTAAGTACGGGGATCCGTGAATGTCAATGTCGCTAAACACGGGGACCTGCAAAGGGCGGTGTCGTTCCTGAATGGGGAAACCTGCGAGCGGCAGCGTTGCTCCTAACCGAAAACTGGAAACGGCAATGTCACTTCTAAATACGGGAACCTGCGCACGGTAATGCCACCCTTTTGGACAGGAAGACTCAGCCTGTGAACACTCACTTTTCGACATCTCGCAGATGTCTGATGGCATGCCTCCTAATTCCAATTTCTTATTATCGGTGGGTCGTTTTCATATAGGCCGAATTACTTCGCTCACTAACTTTGTTTTAAAAAAATATTTAGCCTACACAATTGTCCACCCTGTTTTCAGATACATTCAATGAGAAACGCCATAAGGCGGCCTATTCCATCGATCAACCACTCTTCGACTGAAAACCTGTTGTCCCTTAAGTGTCCTACACCTCGACTTATCTAACCTGAATTGATGACCCCAATGGTATATTCTAAATAGAAGAGCATCTTTCAGGTTAACATTATCAAACCCTTTAACGATTTTTTCATTTCAGTCATGTCACCCCTTAATTTCATATACTTCAGTGAACACATTTCTAGTGCCATAAGTCTTTCGCAATATTATGTTACCTGATCCACTGATTAGTCTAATGGCTTTGCGCTGCACGATTTCTAGCATATCTATATCTCTTTCTAAGTAAGTGCTTCAAGCCTGTACAGAATATTCCAAGTGGGGTCGCACATAGGCCAAGTATAGTTTTTTCTTCTTCATGTCTTTCTTGTTCTTATACCTCACACTCCTATTAATGATTCCCAGCATTCTGATTGTTCTATTCCTAGCGGAGGTGAGGAAGGGGTTTAAAGGGTGAGATTTATGCTAGTAGGTGTACACGGCCCCTTTAAGCAGTCATGGATGGAGTTGAAACTTATGTATGGGGCACTTGATCCACGCGTGTGTTAATTGGAGTCAAGTGAATAGGGCTAGATAAATATTGGTAGATGAGTAGGATGTTGGTGGACAGTGTCTTTGGATTTAGGATCTGGTATTGGTTTGGGTGTTGAGTATCTTGTTGTCCAGACTTATAGTATTTCTCCTATAAAGGCTCAACCCAGATGAGCCCCTGTGGCTCTTATTAAGTCTGAACACTATGACTTTATGACTTTAGGTAACGGTGATCTCTCGGCGGAAGTTGAGAAGTTTCGCCTACTTTTTTCTGGTGACTGCTGTTCTGTGCAGAATATAACTGTTCACTATAGCCATATCCAGGACCTTGGTGATAAGGCACCAATACTTTGTTGTCTTGCCGCAGAAGAAGAACTCGTACGGTCCCAAAAGCTGGTCGTCAAAGTCGACCACGGCCGTGCCGGCGTTGTGGGTCTTCAGTGCCTTGGGCTTGGGACCGGCAGGCGCCTCTTGGCCGCCCGGTCATACCGGGATATAGGCAAGGTCGGGTCAGCTGCGTCACGACGCTGACAACCTTGTTAGCGTGCCACCTGACTAGCAGCACCTTGGAGCTTCTGTCGAATCGCTGTTCATACGCGCCGCGTTTGGTTCTTACCATGTCGTTTGATGGGATCAGTAGGCACTTATCCTGGCGATTTCCCACACTGTTCCGGTGGTGCGGATGCCACGCACATTGAGCTCCGCGAGCAGCCTCTGCAGGTGAAGAAGTTGTCGAAAAACAACTTGTACCTTTTGGGAGCAGATATGGCGTTCATATGTTCAGCACCACGCTGGACCCAAGCAGCCGGTCCCGCAATCAGGGCGCCGTTCCTTCCCAGAGTAGAGATGAAATTTGTGGCAGCAGCCACCACTGCCACAAATCACCAACAGTATATATCCGAAGCGGATGAGCTTGCCACGGATGAACTGCTCCAGGCTGCTGTAGCCGTAATACCGGACGACCAGCTCGTCCACTGACAGCTTCTCCTGAGAGATGCCGTACTTTTGGAATGTCTGGCTAATGATATCCAGTAGCGGACGGACCTTGAACCCCGATCGTTGTCAGACGTCAGCTTCGTGCTAACTTGCACTTGTATCTTGTGATACCGGGATCTGGCCATCGCATTGCGAACCATGTGGTGCTTCAGATCGTCGTCCCCGGATCGGTACATCCTTTTGCTCGGGAGAGGACTGTATCCAGAATACAGGATAATTATAAGGAACGCTTTTAGCTCGAGGTCCAGCAGGGAAAAGCGGGGTTCGCTTTTTATTTATTTTTACTTTAAACGGGGTTCGTCCTTGGTGCACCGAAGCGTTTCGATCTGTATCAGGTGGAACACTTCCGGAGTAAGGACCTTTTCGAAAATACCTACAGCCGAGTTGCCCCCACCTCATCGATGATCTGCTCGCAGTTTTCTCTCGGCGTTTTGGACATTTCCTGCGACTCGGTGTACTGCGGCTGCGTGTTGCGCCACGCCGGGACCCTAGTCCATCCGTGCGCCGTTTTGTCGGTGGCGCCTGCGGAGCGCCGTCCACTGTCACGAATCGCTGAAAATGAACTTGAACTTCACCGGGGGCGTTGTTCACTTCCGCAACACCAGTGTCCTCGTCATTTCTTTCGTCTTCTTCACTGCCGCTCGGATAAATGTTTACCAGCTCAACGGCACTGTCACCTGCGTCCATATCGTCATCACCATTTCCACTGCTTCCCGCACGGTCAGACATTCGCGAGGTGTTACAACTCAGCAACCCTATTGACCAGCTATTATCACGCTAACACACGAAGCAGCAACAGCGCTCGCTGGCCTGTCCCCGGTTAGCCTGCCGCATTCTGCCACCCCGCGACGGTGCCCCTCCAGCCGCCGCACCGGGGGTGAGCAGGCGCAGGTGAGCCAAAATTGTCGATCAACGCTCCCGCTTGGCGTCGCGTGTGAAAAGCGAGATGAAATCGCGCTGTATGGCGGCACAAAATGTGCAGTTGTCTTGCATTTGACATTGCATCTGACTTTGATGTGGCTATCTGGTCACAATAACTCGCCATGCATGAAGCAATGTCGTGCTGTTGCAAAGTCGTTACAGTTGAGGCCCCGCAAAGTGCACATACGGTGGTCGGCGTCGGCTGTGCCTGGATGTTTATTTCAGACAACCCTTCGCACTCAGACGGAAGGACCAAACACTTCGTTCACCACTGTCAGTGATACAGCCTTTCGAACGCACCGTACCTTTGTACTCACTGGGCGGCAATGGGATGTTCGTGACGGTCATGATGGGTAGTTGTTTCTATTAGAAACAGTGAGCCTTTGACTTTCAAAGTCATTAACGACGGAAATTGATAGTAATACTGCCAGTGATATTCGAGTGAGGAATTCAAGGGCAAACTGATTTAACTAATACAAAACCCATTACAAAAGGAAAGTTGGCAAGAACAACAAAATATGAATCCATTTCTTATGCACCGGAATGGTGATCGAATATAACAGTGAATACTTAATGAATATGAAGATAACAGCTCAGAAGCGTCTTCATTCGTGTGTACTGTCAGCCGATCCGATTGCTGAGTTGGTCGCTGCAGCCTTGGCCATCCTGCCGTGGCTATTTTGCGGTTCATTCCACACTGCTGCCTTCTGACGGACATACGAACGTAAAATATTTTACAATCCAAAGGTGTATTTGTTTTAGATGGCGACTGCCTGGATGCACTGGTGTCAACACTAAGACATGAAGAGTCATGGGATAGGTGCTCACACCATCACGACACACATACCGCGACTACATATCGGCTGCAAGTGAGGAAGCAAGCTAACTTGTAGTTCAGACGTATGTACTGCAAACATTTGTGACACAATTGTTTCTGAGGACGCGAAATGGGCAAGTGAGAGGGCATTATTGGACAGGTGGATCACTGAAGTACTCAGCGATCCTGAGCAAGATTTGCATGCCATCAGATATGTTTGTTGCGGCTGGTGGCCAACCTGGCTGTCCCGTCAGCGCCCTCGTTCCGAAAATGGAGACCTCATAACCGCCAGTCTGCCTGCTTTCCCGTTTGCGTGCTCTATCACATACCTGATCTCAATTAGTCTGTTCCTCCTGTTATTAGATCGCGGAGTGTGGGGCTGGACCTCGATTCGTCGATACGGTCGTTGCTATGAAAATTACTCGCATACATCAAACGAATACACGTGGCACCACTGCCGCGCCAAAATAGTCCTCACGATTTGTAAAAAAATATGATCATACCACTTCAGTGAAAATAGAAAGAGGTAACGAAGGAGTTCCTGGTTCACCCAGAGCAGAATGCAATACCGCATATAAATTTCTTTTAAAGCCGCATTACTGTCACCGCCGATGCTGAGCCACTTAGCAGATTCTTTCTATTACGTATGTACCCTGCATCGCATATTAAAGAAAAGGATGCCTTAATTTATAACTATATCGCATAAACGTCATTATGTATTGTAATGCTTGCCACATTGCAAAATTGCACGTCGTAGCCGTTCCTGTTCTGGATTTGGGGTAACACTCCCAATACGTGTAATTCATCACTGCTCTCGTAAAGTGCATCCACCTTCAGCAGCTCTTATTGATGGTTGTACCGTCCACATTGCTGCTAACGCAGGTTATAGCTGACGCTTGCAGTTCTGCCTGACCACAGTAGCCGTCATAGCATCCCCAGCTGCTGCACGTTGCGCGAGTTATTCCTGCTCGAGAGACAGACGGACAGACGTGTGACTTGACCCTGCAGGCCACCACGTCACGGGAGCAGAACACCGAGTACTCGATGCCACCACTGCATCACTGGCACGATTACCCCTGGATGCGCACGTCGTCGTTGACGCTGAACATTATCGGCTGGCACTCGGCGTCGGGCGCCTACCTTCAGCTGGCCGACAGAGCGGCGGACAAGTTCTCGTGCGGCGACACGGCCGCCATCCCCGTCTACTTCACCACCCAGCTGGGCTCGCACTTCGAGCTGTTTTACCAGGTGAGGAGCTTTTATCTGACTGTCTTTCACCGGGAGACACGTCCACGGGGAATCATTCTACTAGGTGACGAGCTCGTGTCTAACCGTCCCTCACTGTGCTATGCGCCCACAGGGAACCTTTTTACCAGGCGATATTTCAAAATCGAACAGTGCTTCCAGGTGACACGCCACAATTCAGTCATGTCGCCAGGTGACACTCCGACATCACGGAATTCCACCAGGCGGCAATTACAAATAAAGTAATCAGAGAAAAAGACTCGCAAAGTGATATGATTTCATCTTCACAAACGTATGTTGCAAGGCCTATAGGAGATAAATAGTAAATACGCTTCCAATAACTAAATCTACATATATGTATTCAAGAAGCAAAGCACGTAGAATGACAATCAAGTAAAATAACTGTCAATCTGGAGAAAAATAAATCGTGGTCCAAGTTCAACGTCGTTGGATAATGTTGACAAAATGTACGCCCTTGGTTTATGCTCAGTGTGAGTTACGTTTCGTAGGTTTTCACTCTACAATTAAGCTAAAATCTGACAGTGCTCATCGTGATATACCCGTATTACTGAAGAATGCGATGAGGTATTCGACCCATGCTTACTCCTGATCAGCAATTTGAAGGTAGCTGGAGATCACAGAAAATCCTGGATACTACCCCATGGGAAAACAATCTAGCCCAAATAGGGCTTGTTCCAGCCCGTCAACTTGTGTAAGAGATGCTTGCACAACTCAGGTAAATTAAAACTATCGAAAGCCTTCCCAATAGATCGCTTTAGTGCGCCATATAGAGAATGGAGTTTGAGGCATTGCCGTCAGCCCAAATAAACTCCATCCCAATCAGCAGTCTCGCTACTATCAGCAAGAGTTGACGGGGCAACGCTGCAAGCGTCACTTGACCAGCCCGCAGACCTCGGTAGATGCTGACACGGCTATACGGACACATGTTTTTGGATTGGAATTTCACCTATACTGAGTCACCTCACTCGCGCACAGCTCGCTCTTGGGGACGAGTGGTCTGGGGGTAAGATGCTCGTCTCACAATCGAAAAAAGGTTGTGGGTTCGAGTCTCACCTGTCGCTACTCTTCGCCCGCGACCAATCGGCGTGAGAGATTGGCGACGCTAAATGACTCAACGGCCGACGTGTCGTAAAACCAATAACCAATAACCAACAGCTCGCTCTTGTATCTTTCCAGCAATTGCTGAGGGCATTCTGATCAGAGTTTTGAGTCAGGCAAGAGTATATCTACGAGTCTGATACGAAGCTTTATCAGCGCAATGTCGACACTTCATTCGTTCCAGCCAGGTGGTTGGCAAAGCTCGTCTTGGGTTGATTATTACCACAATATAATTGACAGCAGTAACCGAGGGTTGCCTATCTTTAACTGATGTCCAGTACAGCAAAAGAATCGCTGGGGATGCCTTCTCCCCGGACTTTTAGCTGCACTCACGTGCTCTTCCTACATAATCTGCACGGCTGTTTCTTCGAAATTGATGGCACACATACACGTACGTATGCGCGCGCTTGCACGTGCGAGTGGGAGTACGCGCGCGTGTGTGTGTGTGTGTGTGCGCGCGTGCGTGCTTGCGTGTGTACGTGTACGCATATATGCATTATGCACACACATACACACACACACACATATATATATATACATTGGTTGTTGAAGAGAAGAGCGCATTTAGCTTTAGCAAGTTTTCTGTCTAGGTTTTCGATTGATCGTATTGTTTTCTTCGTTTCGTTAGATAGCTGGTAAATTATTCCACCAAGTGACATGTACAGTTATATTCGTTTATTAACGTTTCGGATTCAAACATTGATCCATTTTCAAAATCACCGCTCTGCACAATGCAAACAAACACATACAAGTATACTTTAAAAAAAAACATGAATTGAGCACAGGTTTACACGAGCTATTATCGCAACATCATCTCACATTTTGTCAATTCCTGAAGGGCCATCCACATAAACAAGTATATTCTCATCTGAACTATTTGCAACAACCGTAAAGCACTGGATCGCATTTACATCGAAACGTGTTTGCCCCCCCCCCCCCTTCGCCATTTTTTGGTCATGCATTATTCCAGAGTGACAACGTGAAGTGTGTGCTGACTTGTTGGTTAATTTCTGGTGTGTGTTCACGTATGTACAATGACTCGAGCACCATGAGACGGGTTCGAGAGCGTGCACCATGGAGTCTCCCTTCCGTGGGCCATGTGGACAACTGTATCGGCAAAAGGAAGGCGTGGCTATGGGCTCCCCATTAGGTCCCATTTTTGCAAGCTTTTACATGTGCCACCTGGAAAACAATGTTTTGCAGGACCCGTCTGTTGCGCCTCATATCTACTGCAGGTATGTCGATGATGTTTTTGTTGATGTGAGGGACAGTGACCACCTCAGTGAACTCATCTCAAAATAAGAGGAAAACTCAGTGCTAACTTTCACATCTGAAACACCAATCGATCGGAAGATTCCGTTTTTAGATGTACTTGTAAGCCCCACTGATCAAAAATTTTGTACCTCAGTATACCGGAAACCATCGAACATTGGCTTAGTTATGAACGCAAAAAGTGAGTGTCCTGAAAGATACAAGCAGAGTGTCCTGCGTGCCTTTGTAAAGAGAGCAATTCGTAATTGTTCTTCCTACCAACTTCTTCATACATAATTTGACAGGCTAAAACAGATTTTAGTAAACAATGGCTACACAAACACACAGGTTGATGACGAAATCAAGAAACACATGAACAGGAACACCAACGAGAAATATACAGACAAAGCAAACACCATCCACCTTTACTATCGAAATTATATGAACTCCGCTTGTAAGGTGGATGAAAGAGTCATACAGGATATTATAACAAACAACATCACATGCACCAACAACAAAGATCAGCTAAAACTCGTCATCTACTATCAAAACATGAAAAGTTGTAATCTTGTGATGAAAAACAATCTTCAGGCCAACAAAGAAAAACTAAAACGTACCAATGTAGTTTACAAATTATCATGCCCATACAAAGACTGTAGGCTTCGTGCAATAAGTTACATTGGTGCCACAACAACCTCCCTTTCTAGAAGACTGACAATGCACCTCAGAGATGGAGCACCAAAAGAACACATGACAAACTGCCACCAAACACCACTAACACGAGAACACCTTACCAACAACACTACCATCATCACATCTTGCCCGGACCGAACCCGTCTCATGGTGCTCGAGTCATTGTACATACGTGAACACACACCAGAAATTAACAAACAAGTCAGCACACACTTCACGTTGTCACTCTGGAATAATGCATGACCAAAAAATGGCGAAGGGGGGGGGGGGGCAAACACGTTTCGATGTAAATGCGATCCAGTGCTTTACGGTTGTTGCAAATAGTTCAGATGAGAATATACTTGTTTATGTGGATGGCCTTTCAGGAATTGACAAAATGTGAGATGATGTTGCGATAATAGCTCCTGTAAACCTGTGCTCAATTTATGTTTTGTTTAAAGTATACTTGTATGTGTTTGTTTGCATTGTGCAGAGCGGTGATTTTGAAAATGGATCAATGTTTGAATCCGAAACGTTAATATACGAATATAACTGTACATGTCACTTGGTGGAAAAATTTACCAGCTATCTAACGAAACGAAGAAAACAATACGATCAATCGAAAACCTGGACAGAAAACTTGCTAAAGCTAAATGCGCTCTTCTCTTCAACAACCAATGTATAAAAGAAGATATCCTGCCAAAATATACCGACATATATATATATATATATATATATATACATGTAACAAAGTTTCTATAAATGGACTTTTCGGCTATCAAAGGAGTACACACTGGCATAGTACCATAATGCTGTCCCGTAACTATAAATGTGTAACCCCGTAAGCCAGCCGACCTACCGCGCCCCGTAAATGTCACGCCTCACGGCCGGCGACTCGCTGCCGGTCCGCGCGGAGTGACCGGACGTAGAGTCGAAAGTCCAATTCTCGAGCGGCACCGCAGCCGGAGCTGGGCCAGCGCTTTTGGGGGCTGTGCCGGGCTACGACCGCTTGGTGGCTGACGACG
This sequence comes from Ashinkailepas kermadecensis, assembly GCA_034440615.1. Classification (NCBI taxonomy): domain Eukaryota; kingdom Metazoa; phylum Arthropoda; class Thecostraca; family Neolepadidae; genus Ashinkailepas; species Ashinkailepas kermadecensis. Next base: position 158,690 of record JAOTOM010004746.1, on the reverse strand, counting down.
GTGACGTGTACACTTCATCAGCCATGGCCGCAGTGTACCTGCCGAACTACTCTCGAGAGGAGACCTGTCGAGCGGTGCGGGTCTGGCGCGCGGTCGGTCGCGTGTACAAATTAATAACTGGATTTCGGCCTTAAAATTCAGAACTAGGCATTATCGCTGTCGGCTATCGTCTTGGAACATTTCGCGTACGTACTTTCTGAAGTCTGAGTGTTGCCGTATATTTGCTCAACTTTCTGCACAATACATTAATGTGCAGAAAACATTGAACCTTTGGACTGGTTGTCGTGACGCGAGGTCGAAACCCAGGACTATCTACGCCTATATAGAGTCCAAAAGACTTTTCTACATATCGGTATATGTGTATATATATATATATATATATATATATATATATATATATATATATATATATATATATATATTTACATATGTATTATTGTATATGATGTGTGTGCACGCGGGTAGGCCTGTCGCGCAAGCGAGTGCGTGTGTGTATGTGTGTTTTAGTCGATAGGTGGAGTCAAATTTGCATAGGGAAAAAGATATGTGGTGTGAAATAAAAATGTACATTGGTCCATGGGTGTCCAATGAATTGGATTTGCATGTGGTAATAAACCTTGATAGAAAAGACGTTCCATTGTGTGGATGCAAGTGGGTTAGACGAGTCGCCGACAGCTTGTTGGCTGCTGACAAGTGCTGTTCAGGTGCTGTAGTGTGCAAGTGCGGCAGCCCACGTTGACCTGTACTCTGATGCGCCGGTCGACAGGTGATGAGTCGCGGCAACATCCTCCTCTCGAAGTCGGTGTCGGTCAGCTTCCAGGAGTCGGTGGATGTCGCCACCGAGTTGGGCGGCCGGACTGTGATTGGTTCGTTTGACTCGGCCGGGGTCAGCTCGGTGCCTGTTGGTGAGTGGCAGGCTCCCGGTGTGGCTGTGTGTACTGACTGCATGGCCCCTGGTGTGGCTGTGTGTGCTGACTGTGTGGCCCCCGGTTTGGCTGTGTGTGCTGACTGTGTGACCCCCGGTGTGGCTGTGTGTGCTGACTGTGTGGCCCCAGGTGTGGCTGTGTGTGCTGCCTGTATGGCCCCCCATTGTGGCTGTGTGTGCTGACTGTGTGGCCCCCCATGTGGCTGTGTGTGCTGACTGTGTGGCCCCAGGTGTGGCTGTGTGTACTGACTGTATGGCCCCCCGTGTGTGCTGACTGTGTGGCTGTGTGTGCTGACTGTGTGGCTGTGTGTGCTGACTGTGTGGCTGTGTGTGCTGACTATGTGGCCCCCGGTGTGGCTATGTGTGTGCGGACCATGCATTGACTCAGGAGGTAGTGGTGAAGAAAACCAAGGCACCTTTACTTACATTGAATTCCGTCTCGGATTGGTGGCGATGGAACGCGATAAATGTATGAATCAAGTGCGACCACAACCGAGTAGGTTGACCCCCTCGGCTGGTGCCGACAGGTCGGGAGACGCTGTCGATCCCAGTGTCTGTGGCCATGTCCTCCGGCTTCAAGGTGCTGGCCTACATGGTGGTGGACGACGAGGTGGTTGCGGACAGCAATACCTACAGCGCGCTACCCTGTCTGGAGAACGACGTGTCGCTGTCCTGGGGATCGAGCCGCGTCAAACCTCACGACACGGTCAACCTGAGCTTGTCGGCCGCGCCCGGATCCATCTGCGGACTCGGTGAGACTGTGCTCGTCGTCGGATCCATCTGTCGAGTTAGAAAGCCTGTGCTTTGTGCTTGTTGCTTTGGAGCCATGTACGGACCGAGGTGATTCTGCCTGTTGTCTCCCGATCCATGAGTCCACGTGTGAACTCGTTGAGTCTGTGCGTGTTATATTCGGATCCATCGACTGACCCAATGACTTCGATCGCTCATTGGGGGTGGAAATGTTTCCATGGTATGCGAAAGCTTCACGCACCACAACATCTATCTTGCATTTGTTGTGTGAAGTGCGAATTCAGTTTACAGCTATCACAATTCCGTTACACCTATCATTGACCTCAGTGTTGTAGGAAAGTCCTTATTGGCACGCGAAAGTCTAGCAACCTCTTGTTCGCGATAACTCCAGTCACGAAAGTACCAGTACCTTTTGCTGCCCTGTATTGCACTGCAGCACTCCACGATCACACGATAACTACAGACACCGTACAGTACGTTCCCCTCGGAAGGTAAGCCGTGATACTGCCTTTCCTATGAATTTAGGAGTTGAATTTAGTTGGGAAGCGCGCACGCGTAGCAGCGGTCCGATCGCTCAGAGTATTGAAGACCGACTGCTGGGGCCGCACGGGCGCTGGTGACTCCGGAAGACCCCCGATCGCGGATTGGTCAAGGGCCGCAGAAGCACACCATGACGTCACATCCATGTCGACGGCCTTCTAGAAGGGGAAATAGTCTAATTCTAGTGGCGGTGACGATGCGTTACGTTTACGGTACACTTTTACAATCGCAAGGCTTACGGGATTATATCAATTACGGTTACGGGACAGCCAAACGTATAACTTTATGTGAACACAGTTACATCTAGCATTAACGACGGCGGCGTGGCGCGTCGGTCGGTTAGAGGTCACGTGGCGGGCGGGTACGCCGCTCAGATATGGGGAGGGGTTCGAGGTCACCTCTGCAGACGCGACCGCCGGGCGCGCTGGGATGCTGGAGAGGGGAGGGGAGGTACAATGTCCAATGTACGGCGACCTCGCTGGGACGGTGGCTGCTGACATAGACAGCAGACGGCCGACGCCAGTCTCGGAGCCGGGGACTTGTCGCGCCATGAACGAAATGGGTTGGGGCTGAATTTACGGGATCAAGACGCTCAAAAACTAACTCTCTTACAGTGTGCAAATGTACGGGGATATTACGGCTATAACCCCATTCTTTCCATGTAGCGCCAGTTCCTGCTCTCGTCCTATTCACACCTTTTCAACACCACCCAAGTAAGATACTGCCAACTTAAAAAAAAACGTTTAAGAGATTAGAGGGAAGGGAGTGACGTTGATAATCTAACCGATGCAATGTGATGTATAGGTTGATCTACAACACATGGTGCTGCACAATTTTACAGAGTGAACAACAAGTTTTGCAGCTGGTTCCATGCTTTTTTTAACTGAGAGGGCCTTGCTAGCTACACGAACTTAATGTTCAAGATTGAAAAGACCAGCTGACGACTATATTATGAAACGAGGCGCTCTAAAGCCCAAATACCTAACTGCATCGCGAAACGTTCAAGCTGTTCTCGTGTTGGCGATTTTATTTGGATTTGGACGCAATCTCCGTTCACGGCTACATCTGTCTTCCACATGTTCGACAGCAGACTTACCACGGACGTTTATATCCGTGCGCGGTTTCGACAGATGTGGTCGACAAATCTGTGAACCTGCTCGGCACGGCACACGGGGTGTCCCCGACCGACTTCTTCAAACAACTGAAGAAACTCAACCAGAACCCACACTCAAGATATTTCCAGCGCGACGACAACGCGTACTGCACGAAGAAACGTAACTTTGTTTTCATTTTCTTCCCTGATGGCGTCTGTGGTGACAGAGTGTTTTCTCACTAGGTATGTGTCGAATATGTGAATGTAGTATCAATTTTCAAAAAGGGCAATGCAAAGCGTGTGGGAAATTGCAAGCTAGTCAGCTTAACATCACTAGTTTGCAAGGTGTTAGAAAAACTTGTGAATGAGGATTGTGAGACTCATCTTGTTTGGTATGACGTTTTAAGAGATGTTCAACATGAATTTCGATATGTGAGATCTTGCTTAGCTAATCTCCTGGAGTTCATGGAGTATGCAACACCAGATAAAATGCCACTAGGCAAAGGCCAAATGTACTGTACTTGGACTTGAGCGAAGTTTTTGATAAAGTTCCGCACAAGTGTCTAATCCATGAGCTGAAGCAGCACGGGATTGATGGAATCGTTCTGGGCTGATTGAAACATGATTAAGGGAAAGGAAACAACGAGTAGTATTAATTGAATACATATCTGAATGTAAGGAGGGCAGGCTTGTTGTCAAATTCCGCTCCGTGCGCGTGCGCTCGTGATAACTGAGAAAAAGCAAGGTAAACTACTTTAAAATTGGTGCACTTAAAAAGAGCACATAGAGAGCTTGTCACAATACCATTCAAACCTCTTTGACATTTCTTTCTGGCCCGAACCTGTTCCAGAATGACATCGTTGTACAAATGCAGGAGTGAAATTGTACAACCTATTGCGTTTTTATCCGACAAGTTCTACACCATGGCGTTGTATTAAGCTCTAGCCAACGTCGTTTCCACTGCAGTGTGAACTGCGAAAATAGTTGTACACCTCGGTATGTTATAATTTATATTCCAGTGCAAATTCAGCATAACCATTCATCGAGTAGTATTATTTGTAGTGCTAATTCTAGAGATGTAGAACTATTACCCAACACCACTGTCGTCATTTCTTACGCCGGGATATAATAATTGAGGGAGGGTTTGGCATTTTGGCACCGTGCAAAACTACGCAATTTTTGGTGTAATTCTACCCCGAATGAAAAATAAATATACTCTTCCGGTGTAATGTTACTCCAAAGTTATGGGGAGTATACTCACTCTATGGTATACAAATTTCCTGGATTTCCCGGTCTAAGCGGGGAGTAAAATAGAAGAAAAGGTTGCACTTTTTTGCATCTTAGAATTACTCCGGTTTCTGGTATAAGTCTTGTTTCTGTATGGGGTACCATATATTACACGCTGCGGCACTCGTGCATCCAAGTTGGCAGGTTGCTCACACGACACCTTCTAATTCTTCCATTTTGTAGTGTCCTCATCCCCTGAAGTTCCCGGACACCTCACGCGAGAGCTCGCTACATGAGAACACTGGCCCGGCGGGTGTCGGCCAACGACGACTTACGCGTCCTTGCACGATGTCGCTTGCATTCCGTGTATGTGGTGCATGTCGTCGGTGCAGCGGACGGACGGACGCCCCAGTACAGTGCCGGCTCGTGCCCAGCTGTGCCCGAGGGGAGTCGCTGACGTCACCTGCTGCCCGCAGACGGCGACCCAGGTGACTACCTGTCTGCACACTCTGTGGATTCTCCTGACGGTAAGTTCAGGACCCGAAGTTCAGAAGTTGTCATACGCATCAATTTTCCCTAGTATCGGGGAGTACAAACATTAGACAGTATCTCGAACATTGTGCGACGAAAACTACTGGCCACATCCCTCGCTGACGGCTTCGTTGACTATTGTGGCGCAACGACGCAGAACACGGCTCCCCTGCGCCACAATAGTATGTACCGACCACCAATTGACATTGATATATAACTAGACAGACAAGTCGACTTTTCAATAAGTTCCCGACAACGGCGCCGCATATGGGCAAAACGTCGGCGCTGGTAGGCGCTGCGAAGTGTGTTGTGGATGTAAAGAGGTGGTACTGAGGCGATCTAGGTGGTGAAATGACTATATCATTTTCAAATGGTAATGTTATATACGAAGCAAAAGCTTTTCCTTGATGTATATTCATATATGAAGCAAAAACCACATCATCTATTCCCCATCAAGTCTGTACTCCGATCTGCCGCATCCCTGCCGTTCATCCCATTGCAGAGACGGACACAGAAGACACAGGGGAAATGATTTCGCTCATGACAAGGTGGCGCCCATTTTACCGGGAAATGTGGTCTTCCAGTCAGGCTCGAGTGCAGTCCTTTCTATTTTTTAAGCTACAGGCGCCCTTCGAGATGACAATGTGCCCCTTAGAGTCATCGAGTGCACCCCTTTTAATTTTCAGCAGAAATATCCCTTCCAAGACCCTCGAGTGCGCCCCACCCGAAATGTTCCGCTGAAGGCACCCCTGATGGCTCATCCTGTGGCTTCAGACATGCCCTCCTTCCGTGAAGAATCCTGGATCCGCGCCTGCCCTCTTGGCTACGCCCTTGGAAGGGGCCCAGGCTGATAGAAATAACTACAAGTAAAGGGGAAGTTCTGAGAGCACGGATGTTGATTTCTGTTGTTGTTTTTTTTGGGGGGGGATATACATGAGGGCAATGATCAGGCCCAAATGGATTGGGGGAGTACACTTTATAGGGTTCCATGCGAATGCTTGAGATTATTGAGGGGGAGGGTGCCAACATTGAGGGGACACTTGCCCCCTCCACAAAAAAGTATATAAAACAACACCCCTGCATGAGCGTCAACCCGTGCCCTGCAGGATGGTCGTGCCAGGAGCGAATACAGGGACATATGCCCGCATGGAATTTGGAACCCGCACCCCTCCGGGAAGGCTCGAATGCTCCCCTTCATATTTTTTTTTCAGCCAGAAGCACACCTTCAGTGTGCGCAAGTGCACGCCCCCCCCAGCTAAACGGATTTTCTGCCGATGGCGCTCCAAGACAAATACACCTCCCCATGCCAATTCCTGCATCCGCCCCTGATTAGGATATAGGATGCACACACAGTGCACATATGCTGCCAATCACGGACATCCCCAACGTCACTTTGCTAGCGTTTATCGGGTATCCGGATCTTAATCTCATTGGGTACACATGCCGAATACCGCATAAAGTTGGCAAGACGATGATACAAGTTAGACCTCAAAAGTAAAATTACTATACTTTACAAGGTGTTTCGCCATTTTCTCTGCTCATCATGAATCCAGCATCATTTTGCACTACATTTTATAAAATATATTGGCAACTTTTCGTTCTACAACATTTCATTCCGGGGCCAAAATGCATGGGAATGGGTGGCGCGACCGATCTTTTGCCCATATACCGCCGGTCGGCGACCTCCAGCCGGGAACGGCCGGAATAGGGCGCGGTGCGTGCGACGGGCGCGAGTCGGCCGTCTAGTTATTGTAGAGGTCAATGCGACCACCAAAACCGCTCGATATTGCCCCGAGCAGGTGACACGCTGGATGTTCGCGTTGCACGTGCGCTGTGTGAATGGCACGCCCTGATGTGCTGTCGTTATGTCCAAGCCAGTGTTCAGTTGGGCCACAAACGATGTTCTTATTTGTTTGTTAGATGACACAATGGCAATTGAAAAATATCCAAGTGAAGTATATTTTGGAGTGCAATATTATGCTTAGGTAGCCCTCAGGGGGTGGGGGATTATCGTCAATGACATCACGAGTGTTCAATATTTAACATGAAGTTAAACATCACACGTACCAGGACTGTGCGCATGTTGAATGCTGTAACCCATAATTACAATGATGTTGCAACCAAACTGAGCAGAGCAGTTATTTATCAACAGGCTTGTTTCAATTGCATGCCAACTTAATTCAAGTTCATATAAAACCTTTAGGTCAGGCTTGGGCCTTCCCATAAAACTGGTGGTAATCTCGAACATCATTTCCATCCTTAATCATTAGGTCTTTAGGTGCACACTAGGCAAGGGCGGGGGGGGGAGGTGCATGTCTAGAGACGTGTCGTTCCATTGAGGTCATTTGCCCTCCTTTAAAGTGAGCGGGTTTTGCAAGCAAGTTCAAGGCTAGTATACATTTAAGTTAAAAGAGTTGCATGGTATGGTGAGTGTGACGTTAATGTGCTAAAGGCGGGGAGGGGGCGGTGACCATCTCCCAGGTACTTGAGACGGTTTTGATAGAGCTTAGTTTATTTTACTCCTCCCCAAGATAACTTATAATTTGGGTAGGGGAGGGTTGGCAGGAAAATTCATTTTGCCAGGGTGCGAACTGAGCCTTCTGTTGTCGAAGAGCACCGAGGGTTTTTACCATGTGGGCAAGGAGGCAATTTCCCACACCGTCTACGACATCACATTGCTCTACGTTAGCAATTAGTAGTGATTACTAGCATGCATTCTATTGGGGAAGTGGTGGAATCATGCAGGGTTGTGTGTGGGGCTAGCACGGTGTTTTGTAATTCGGCTCACCCAAGTCCGACGTTACCTCTGGGAAACCGTTTTTGGGTAACTGGGAAACCGATCGTTTGACTTCATGCTGATTTTAAGGTAAGTTGGCTCATCTACGTCTTACGGCACCGTCAGGTAGCCATTTATTTCGAATGGTAAAACGATTCGGCCCATCTACATCCGATGCCATTCGTGGATGGCTATTTACGTTACTGCTATGAGTGGTTGCGCAGGCATGCAGTGCGTGTTGGTTGTGTGGTGTCTGCAATGCTCCTGCTAGTTTGGTGGCGTGCAGATAGCAGTACCACCACGAAGATGTGAAGCAAGTAGTCAACAAAAGAGCATATTTTATGGCGGGGGGGGGGGGCACACCATATTGTTACCGTGGGTGTTCTTTTGCATACTTTTGAAGGAGAAGGTTTCCTCTCAATGTTGGCTTTGCCTCCCCCCAAATAATTTCAACTTTTAACGTGGGACCCTATGGAGTGTGCTCCAATCCATTCCAGCCCGTCCAATACCTCCATGCACTGTGCCCCCACCACCAATAATTTTCAGAAGACAACCCCCTCTTGTTACCTATATCCAACCTGCATTTGCGTGTCCACAAAGGAATATAAGATCAGACGCACATTTTATGTATTATTTCTGAGCCAAATGTGCCTGTGTGAATGTGGTGAGGTCGTGTGGTGCCGCTCGGTGACTTGCTATCCGTCGAGTGACCACTGACCACTTGCCATATCCGACAGATCCTCGCTCACGCCGCATCGGATTCTGGCCTCACTGGTTCGGATACATCTGGAAGACGACTTACGCTGATTCGCTCATTGCATTCGAGGTAATTATTCTCTTCTGCCATT